>JAZHYW010003839.1:0-138781 GCA_037355805.1 Ixodes ricinus | reverse complement strand
TAAACAGTACACCAATAGTTTTTGCAATGGGATTAGATACGAATAAGGGAACGCTTTGCATAGTTCTACAAAATAAAGTAATACCGCGTGGTGCAATTGACGATCACGAGTATGGAGATGCCACAATCCAAGGAATGAATGGCACGCCCGACGGCGCGCGTATTTTCCTTTCCTTTCCGGAATACTCCTTGGAATGCGGAGAACTATTCTTGATTCTGGAGCGAAATTGCCGCCGAGGCTGCTTGCAGCAAGGGCGACACTTTGGCAGATTCTTCCCGGCTTTCTTCCTTTTTTCTTATTATATGTTTTCTTTTATATTCACAAAAGAGCACTTTGAACCGCTCCCACTTTCCAGGGCGAGTAGTTGTTGGGTGGGAGAGGTCTTCAACCGCAGTTTGAGCGCATCCGAGACCGCAGAGCGGTTTTTCTTCTCCTGCAGCACTCATCCTCTTGCGGCGAAGCGGATAGCGCGGGAGAGGTACTTGCTTTTTTAAACTGCATACCTCGTTTTTTTTTCTCTTTCTTTTGGCGTTGCAGGGTGATTGGAGGAGGGGAGAGACGGGCGTTTCAGGAAAAAAAAAAGTCGTGTCGGCGCTCTTGGAGTCAGTGTTATAAGTGAACGATAAAAATGAGCGTCGAAATGAGATTCGGGATGACATTTAGACGAGCTGCGAGGGATAGGACTATTTCGCCAAATAATAAAATGAAAAAGTGAACGTAGAAAACAAAACAAAACTGTCAAAAAAAAAGTTCAAAAAGAGAATAAATGATTTAGTTTTTCGTTCAAGCGCGCTTGGCACTTTTCCCGGGGATGTGGGTCTCATTCGCCGACGACTTGATCTCGTGGAATTTTTAGGCCTGCTTCAAATTTTCGTCATCGGATTCTTCGTTTTATTTGTTTTTATTTGCCAAAATCTAGGCGACGTAAATACAAAACTTGAAGAAGAATGTAACGTGACTATATAAAAAAGCGAAATAAAATAAATAAAAAGCACAAATATAAAAAACGAAAAAAAAACCGGGGAATTTGAAGGCGCGAAAGTTGGAGCACGCGTGTGTTATTGGCAATAAATCAAGGGGGAAGGAAAATTTGCGGCACCTTTTATGTTTTCTTTTTCACTTCGGTTCTCTTTTTATTTTATTTCTTATTTTCTAGCGCGTTGCCATCGTCCCTGGGTTGTCATTGGTGACGGGGAGATTCCAGAGCAGCAGGCATGCACACGTACGACGCTTGCGGTCCTATGGCTGCGGTGGCCGGCTCCCGCGACGTAGAAGGGGCCTGGCGAGATTATTATATGCAACGCCACAGGCGGTGATTGAGGACCTTTAGTGTGGGTGCTGTTGGGATGCACTCATATGGAGAGAAAGAAAAGGGGAGGAGAGGGAAGAGGGCGGTTCGGCTCATTGAGGTTGTTGAGAACTCTATAGAGGATTATAAGTAAGTGGAACGCCGGTACTTCTTTTGTTTTCTCTTCCTCTCTCGGGTTTGACATGTGGGCAACCTTTGGGATTTAACCAGCTTCGAAGTCTGGTCGTGGTCAATATGGGTACTCGGAGAAAAGTGCCTTATCAATAGAGTTCTTCCTCCGAACTTTAAACATAATTTTTGTTGTTTGAATTTGATCTTTAGAGGGGTTCTATGGGCACAACGGCGATTACTTTTACGCAAAATGTAGGTCAGTGTTTTGTGCCTGGAGCGAAATAGGGCTTGTAGATATTTTAGAATGTTTTCGAAATTAAAATTAGCACATAATGCGCTGTTTAACTATTTTTCATTACTTCTAATGTACTTACTATAGTAGGTTACAAGTCAAGAGGTAGCGGCAAATGCCCCTCAAAGGGAATCATATATCCCTCCGCCACCTCCCCATCCAATAGCGTCCCATCGTTTCCGTGACGTCGTGGCCAGCGCGGAGAGGGTTTTGCCTTGCTTTGAATATCTGCTTTATCTTTGACCTTGACTTAGCGTTGTGGAAGCCACGAGAGGGAAATTAGAAGTCGTCTTTGTTACCGATGGAAACAAAAACGACTTTGGGGGATTAGCTTCCCCCTTCGATGGATACAAAGGCCACTTTCAGGGGCTCGGTTTCCTCTCCGATGAATACAAAGGTCGCTTTCTTGAAAAGGGGGGCTCGGAGTCGGAGACAAGTTGGCATCACTCTGTAGCCATTATCTATTCATTGAAGCGGAACAAGGGGTGTTTCCAGGGAACTATTCTTTCTGACTGCGGATGGATTTCAAACGGTCGCATCACGATTATGGGAGGAGCTTCTCCTACCTTCTTGACTTGTAACCGACTATAGAAACATGTTACTTTTGTTAGATTCACATTTCAACGTGTGTACAGTTATAAAATGTGTATGAAGTGTGCTCGTGACCTCAACCCTTTCTTTCTTTGGTTTCTAGAAACATTTTCCCCAACGAATGGCTAATTCTACGTTTTCTCAGTTGCAGCTGTAACACCGATTGGTCATTCATTAGTAGAAGAAAAAACTCGCCGAAGACACTTAAGACTGCTTACGTGCAGGAATACGAAAGGCGTTCCTACACGCAGTGCATTCTGACAAGCAGCGCGCCACGTCTTTCGCACACTGCGCCGCCGGGCTCACGACGGCTTCCGTGACAAAGCATCTGCGTCGCTGCGCTCTTCATTGCGCTTTATTTCTGAGACGCGTCCGCTTTGACCTTGAGCGCACCCGCCGGCTACCGTTACGAAGTATCTCCGAGGCTGTGCTTTTCTCTGTGTTTTATTTATGAGCCGCGTGCTCTCGTGACGTAGTTTTATGACCATCTTTCGGGGACAACGCCGACGGCTTTTCGCGCAATGGGACAATAATGGGACAAGTAAGGGTTTCGACTTAAGCACCGTTTACACATATGCAACCGAGTACGACCGAGAGAGACCAGACCGGTGTTTAAGCCTCTTGCGATGTCTTAGGACCAGCTCCGCTGCAGCGCATCCGGTCCTAAGACGTCGCGAGAGGCTTCAAAAAGCGGTCTCGTCTCTCTCGGTCTTACCCGGTTGCTTATATGTAGGGTGTGTATTTTCCGGTTTTAACCGAAAAACACCGATAAACATCCGTCGGTGACGAAAATACAAAATCGGTTAAAACCGAAAAACACCGGTGGTTGGATATTTTCGCCTCTGGTTAAAACCGAAAAACACCGGTCGTTGCATGTTTCCGACCTAGCGAAACCCTTTCCCCGTAGAGGTTCGTCAAACGTGTTATCTCGTGGATCCTGCATTCTTCCAGTGTCTATACATGGCTTGCACGTGGCGTCAGTCCGCCCTCCTTTCTGGGGGTCAAAAGCGTCTAGTTAACGCAATGGAAGCTAAGCCTCACACGCCTTTCCCCCATTGTGTCTCCCATGGCCCCCTTTTGTGGAAAAATTAACGCAGTGGAGGATACGCTCTCACGTGCCCTTTCCCCATTGTGTCCGGCCAAGTGATGTCGGTGTAGCCATGTATTCAGAGGTTGCTGTGGTTCCTGGAAGACACTGGCAACATCCGTGTCGTACAGGGCTACTGACCTCTGAGAACTGGAGATGCGTTCATTGTTATCTGTTTAGTTTTCATGGGCCTTTGGGGAAACGGAAAAAGGGTTTTGTTGGCATGGGGGTTTTTCACTGTATATAAAAGGACCGTTCTGGAAAACAATTTGCAGACGTGTTTGAGAAGGCGCGTCCATCCCGCGTCTGCGGGTTTCCTCAACGTGAGACGTTAAAGCTTGTTGATTCCTTCTCTGTCCACAATCAGAGAATCCAAAGCAAGTGGTTTTGAACTGTTTCCCGAAACATCTCTGATGACTTCGATTTCATAAATGAATCGTCGTTCTGGTTCCACGTGCAAATTGTTAATCCGTGCATAAAAGTGGAGCTGCCAGAGCGATTTGTGCCTTATGAAAGTATCTATCGGCTGGTCCTCCGAGACGAGCGCGAGCTGAGTGACCTAGAATCAGAGTTTAAATGTTACCGCCAGTGTGTTGTGACTAGCACCGTTGATCCAGTGTTATTTTGGAAACTTCATTTACCTGACTGGCCACTGCTGTCCCAAGCCTCGCTGGACATCTTGGGATTTCCTGTGTCCAGCGCAAATGTGGAGCGTGTGTTTTCAAAATTGCGGGTTGTGAAACACATGGTTCGTGCTGCAGATGACGGATGCAAGCCTTCGAAGTATGCTTGCATCTACTATAATAACCATGAGTGAGGAATATATGCTTCCTCGAGAATAAGTGTGTGAAATATGTGAATAAAATTGGAACTCTTTGTCTGTGATCAATCGCATTTTGTTCCACGATAATCACCGATTTTAGCCTCGACTTGAGACGTTCCCCCGAAATACACCGGTGTTGCGAAAATAAATAAACACCGAAAAACATCCGCCGATTTTTCCCACAAATAAACACCGGAAAGTACACACCCTACTTATATGTGAACGGCGCTTTGCTTGTCCCCATCACGTGTTTTCGTGTTTCTGTGTACGTGTTTTTTCGTCGACGAACCAATCATGAACACAAAAAGGCCTAGTGACTTGCGCTTTTGACGCTGATTGATTGATCTCCTTACCTGGTAGCGTAGGCTGCGTCTTAACTTAAGCTGAAACGAAAACACAAAAACTGTCTCCTTCCTTAAAAAAAAAACAAAAAAAAAACAGATGTTGATCTTAGCGTAGTTTTATCCCGTGAATCTGAGTATCACGTTCGTTTTTCTTGAATATGTAACTAAACGTGAGAAAACACGAAAAGCCTCCGACCTGTTGTTACGTCCTAAGAGGATCTTTCGGCTGCCAAGCGCGTGTCACTCGAAGGGCCGCGCGTGCAGTCGCAAGCTTGCCAGCTTCATTCCCCGCACTGTAACCCGTTGTGACGTACTTTTTCTGCTCCTTTTTTTTTAAATGGCGAGAGTGCGCGTGAAGAGCTATGATTGGCGCTGGAGTTATGCGCGAGCGATTGCGGAGATTCCGAAAACTCCTTCTGTGACGTAACGCTTCGGGAAGGAGAGCCTACAGCGGTACTTTTGAAAAGGATTTTCTGCAACCTCCATGCACCAAATTAAAACAAATATATAAATAATTTCGATGTTCAAGATTTTGGAGGTCAAATTAACACAGATTTAAGTGTGTTCCTTAAATACAAAACCGCTTCAGCTTCCCGCCCTTTAAGCCGTCAGTGACGAATATATACCCGGAGCTGATGACAAATATAATCTCGTACTCAGGTGTCTGATACCACGGGAAACTGAGGGAGAGGAGGAGACAAGAGCGCGCGTGGACGTCGGAACGCCGAGCTCTGATTGGAACGAATAGGGGTAGACGCAAAGCTAGTCTGCCTTTGTCTCCACTGCAGTCGTCGAACGCGTTAGATTGCGAGAGCCAAACGCCGGACGCCGGCGTTCTGCGTTCTAGCGCGTTCGACGACTGCAGTGGAGACAAAGGCAGACTAGCTTTGCGTCTACCCCCTATTCGTTCCAATCAGAGCTCGGCGTTCCGAAGTCCACGCGCGCTCTTGTTTCCTCCTCTCCCTCACTTTCTCGGCGCATAAAAACTGAAACAAGTAATGACGGCCCTCGTCGCCAAGTTAATTCGAGTTGTCTGGATTAGCTGCCCTCGATGAGAGAGGAAGGATGTTGAAATACGAGCATGTCCATAACTCAATAACTCGTCCTGATGAGATACAATTCACACTTTTAAAGTGCTGATTTTTTTTTATTAAACCAGAGTTTTGGCGAAACTTTAAGAATCGCTATAATTTGCCTCAAAATATTTAGCGCAATAATAGACGCATGTTAACTTGTAATTACGCAAATTACAAGTCACAATACAATTTTTTCCTGAAGTTATTGCATTTTAAAATTTGGTCCGAAAGGCCGAGTGGCTCTATACTGGCGACACTGAAAGCGAGACGTCAAATGCTGTGGGGTACAGAGGGCCAGTATAGCTTGCTTCCGACGTTTCAGAAGCTGGCGTGAAACGAATGCTGTGAAAGCTCATGCCAGTCAAACCAACAAACAAAAATGTATACATTTTTTAGATTGTTCGTTGATTTTGCAAATTATGCAACATGTGACATCGATCCCTGGGGACAGCGGGAAATTTGAATGTAGTATTTGCAGTAACCTTAATTTGTCGTTTTCTTGAAGGGTAGCTGCAAAGAACAAAACGTTCTTTTTTTTAAACAGCCTAATTTGGGCAAGCATGTCAGAAAACAAATTTTCTGGGAGAAAAAAATATTAGAGCAATATTTATTGCGTGAGACTGATTTTAGTTTGCAGCTATTTCGTCCGTTTTATATCGCGCGCCACAAAGTTGGTTTTCCGTGACGTTTAGCACCAATTGGCTGCTATAGTTCTCATTGGCTAAAGCTTTGATTGACAGCTTAGATCTTGGTTGTTAAACCTTTGTTATATGTTGTAATTTCCTTTTGAGCGGCATATTTTTACGTTTAAAGAATAACCCATGTAATGAGAGTTATTATTTTTTACAAAAGGTTTACAAGACGGGCACTTCCGTTTCGATTCATACCATAACAAACAAAAGCTTCGCCGTTCTTTCATGGCCGCCGAAGTCTCTGCTCTCGCCTGTCTCGCCTACCTCGACTAGTCGTTTCGCTGAAGTGATCAGTGTTTCGTGCTGACCCAGGTGCTTGAGTGAGACTTCCTGAAGTGAAGTAGTGTGTGTTTAGCAGCTGTCGCAGGTGTTAGTGATAGGAAGCGACGCGGGGTTTTGGCTTTCATAGCGCGGTTTTTGTTACTTTCGTTTCCCCATTGCTTTCTTAGCGTGCTTTTTTTTTTGCTTGTACGTGCAAATGCCAACTTTTTGGAGATGTCAGCTCCTGTAAAACGGCGCCGTTGCTCTGTGAAGTGCTGCCAGATGAGTGATTGTGACAGCGAGTCTTCCAGCAGGCATGTCGCCCCGAAAGATGACGGTCTGAATGCTATTTGGCTGGAGGCAATCGGGCGTTCGCGTAGCGACAAACGAGTCCAGGTATGTTCTCGTTTTCGCTCCGGAGGCCGTCGAGATTCGCACCGGGTGCACCGGACGTCCGCGACTGAGACACAGATGTTACATAAAAAACCTGGCACAACCATTTTATTACATAACAGCTGTCCGCAGAAGCCTTCGAACGTCCAAATTCTGCGTTAGACCACAGATTGTTTTTCTCGGCTTCCGAACCATCTTACGTAAAGTTGTTTGAATTGAATGTGCACTGATATAGTAAATCTTAGCTTGTGATTACGCCTTTGTAGATCATCTTGCTCGTTTTGCTGGAGAGACGCAAACGACGGGCATAACAAAATCGTTTGAATATTCCACATACCTCGCAAAAGCACTTCCCCAATCATTTTGCAAAACACGCAGTCCGCACCGTCCTGACTTCCCAGTCTTTTACCTGCTTTAGAGCAGTTTGTACCTGCTAGTAGGTATGCCTACTGAAACTGCAACTTGAAACAAGGGGCAGTGCCAGAGGAGATAAAGAGACAAAGCTGAGAAAGCGTTGGTCGCCCTCCGATATTCCTGAACTCCCAAGTGATTGTACCATAATAAATACACCAACACCTCTTCCCAAAATAAAGAAAAAGCACTATGTTCACTACGTAAAAATGGTCTCAGTTCATGCATCTGTGGGCAGGTAGGAAATCTTGCCCTAATTTATTCGCACCGCATGATGAGCGCAACAAACTCTTAGGAGATTTACAAAAAAATGTCGGTGATGACTTACGTTTCCCTGAAATTCTGTATGACCGGTCGTTTGCAGGACCGAATCATCTACTCGAGTGGTGTGCGTCGCTGTGCAAACACGTCGCTGTGCAAACGCAGTCCAACAACACGAAGCATAAAAACGGCAGATTTAGGAGAACAATCCGGAGTCCATTGATCAATTAAAACTACGTAATTTTGTTGAAAACGCCACGCAGCATTTTACTCATGGTATGCGTCGGGAATCTTCCACATTTTGAAACAAAACGAAGGAAGATCTACTTTTGAAAACGCTCGCTGCCACAGCTCGCCGCGTCCTCCTGGACCAGCCGGACCGGATCAGCTGACGACGACGGGACTGAACCCGTTGAACCTCAACCCCACAACAACCAATTTGCCCTCCGTGTCAGTGAAGGTTTCTACTTCCAAGCCCCGCACCACACACCACGGACGTTTCAGTTTTTTTGTCGCATCGAGGTGTTGCACCAAACAGAACGAGATCGCCGAAGTCAACGCAGCGCTGTCGTGAACGTTGGCTTGTGGTTGCGCACTCGTGGACCCTGTGACTCCCTTCGCTTTCAAAGCACACACGACGATTACGAATGATACTTTCCGTCTTCCGGGAACATCACAGAGGCACTTCTCAGGTCACGTCTTCGCTACATGTGCTCACAAACCGCGGAGCTATAGCGGAGCTTCTCGCGTCCAGTCAAACCAAAACAGTATCGGCGCCATGTTGAACATGCGTTGTTGCCAGATTTTCGCCGACCAAACAAAAACAGCGAAAGCAAACCGGCTCTAGCTTCCAGCGTACATCAGCGGCACCTTGCCCCCCCCCCCCCCCCCCCGCCTCTTCCACGATCCGCAGCGTTCGACAAGACGACAAGACGTGCCGGAAGTTGAGACGCTGAGTACTCCGCAGCCAAGTCAATCCGAAGAGCAAATCCAAGAGTGAGGGGCGGGCGTACGTTCTCCGCGCGGGTCGAAAGAGCGGGAGTTTCAGATGTGAAAAGGTTGTGGTCTGACTTAATTACGTCCTGTGGCGTAAATATGTCTAAAAAAAAAGTTTGGTTTCGCGGAAGATTTGTTTTGTGACATGCTTGTCCCAATTAAGCTGTTTAAAAAAGAAGAAAAAAAAACTTTTTTTTCGTTACAGTTATCTTTTAATAGCTGTTTTGAATTTAGCGATAGTAAATAGCATGCCGTGAAGAGTATTCCGAAAATGCGTTTGTTTGGGTACCTGAAAAAACCACGGGAATTCCCCCTTAATCTGCTTATCACAAAAAGAAAAAGAATACCTAAAGTGCGTTAGTGATACGTGTCTCAGGAAGAAGTAACGCGACTCTTCGTTCATCCGCTTACCTCAGTGATTCCCTCCAACACTAAGCACTGTTTCGAGCAGCCGACACTCCGGTCTCGTCGTTAGGCCTATACGACACCAACCGGCGTCGACGATTTCGCTCGCGCGCGCTCACGGTCGTCGCGCGCGAGAGAGCCTCATAATCATCACCATCACCATCTCAGCTTCGCAAATCTTGGCCCCGCATAATCCATAAACATTTAGCCTCGGACGATGATCGCTGCCTTTCGCTCTCTCCTAAGAACATTTCTGCGCGTTCCTATATGGGGCGGGCGCACTCTCAGGATCGCGTTCTCTCCACTCAACGCCAGACGTCGCTGCGTTCGCTAAGAGCGCTTTAGGGCTGCTCGGGCGCTGCAGCAGTCCATCCCGGCGGGTTGGCCTTATGCGGACGCCGGCAATTCCGCCGAGGCGCGTTGTGTGTGTGCGCGGTACAGCTCGCATGCAAATGAGTTTCTGCACCGCCGCCGACGCCGCCGCCCGCGCTTCAACGCAGCTAGGAGACGGGCCCGCTGCCGAAATCTAGCGTGCCGCATTTGCATGTTCGCTAATCAGGAACAGCGACTTTCGGTGCGGCCTCGGGGCTAATGACGCCCTGGTGGCGATGATTATGATGACGAGCTGAACGCTCGGGCTGCCTTCATCAGCGGAGCCGGGCTTTCCAATCTGCCTCTCCCCACATTTTAGTCCTTTTATCACGCTCTCTCTCTCTCTTCCCAGTCTCTCATCTTTCTTTCTCTCGCCTCCTCTTCAACTTTTTCTTTTTTTCTTTTTCTTTTGAATTGTTTTTGCGCTTCTTGCTATGCTTTTAGCTGTTTTCTGGAATCTTTGGTAGGGCGTTTCCATTTTCTGCGTTGTATAGTCGCCCGCCCGTGCTTTTGGAGTATAGTATATTGGAGCGATGTTTAGGTCGTTATGCCGAGGATGCATGTGCTCAAAGCGCGGGGATTGTGGTTGAGTTGATTTTGGACTGGGTCGGCCGGTATGCTGCCGCGAAGTGGGGAAGTTGCCCTTTTTGCAGGCGTTTAGTTGGCGTGGTTTAGATGAGTGGAATTTGGAGAAAAAAACAAAGAGAAATGGCGTTTGTAAACATACTCCAAAATATGACCTCAAGAAACTACAGCTTTCGCGCTTTATTTTTTTAATTTTTATTGAGATGTATTTTTACAATGGGCCTAACACGAGAAGGAAGGGATAAAAAAGGAGTCTAAGCTCGTCCCAAATCAGCCTGGTACTACGAAATATACCAAGATATAACCTTCTCACTCTAGATAGAACGGCACTGTTATCGCTTCAGGATCCCCTTCTTTGACACTTAAAAAAAGCGGAGAAAAATAAATTAAACACCGAATAATATACCACCTCATGAAATTGTATTGCCTCGGTTGAAATGAAGGCCTTTTGTACGGAAAAGTACCGACATTCTATGAATGGGATCTTGTTATTGTTATCTTGTTGTCTTGAAACTGGAAACAATCGTGCTTGTTATCTTGAAGCAATCATCATAGACGGCGGGTGCGGGAGAGCAGAAAATATAAAGAAAAGAGTGTGCGCGGCGGAGGAGGAGGAAGACGAGGACTGAGGGGAGGAAGGGGGAATGTCAATGCCTTCAGAGCGCATTGGAGGTCAGAAGCTGATGGCCAAAATCAAGAAACACTAAAAGCACAACATCACAGCACTCAGCGTCTTTCTTTGGGAGAGTTCATCGCAACTAATCCAATAAAATCCAGATAGTGCACCGTGACAATGCGCTTTTAGTTTGTGTGCTTGCGACTGTTTCAGCCTTCTATTGCACTCTGACGATTAAACAGAGTGTACAAATGCCACCTATTTTCTTAGGAAAGTCATAATAACAAGTAAACGAGAGAAAGAACAACTAAAAACAACGAAAAAAAAGTGTGCGCGTGAGAGAAGATGGTTGATGTATTGTTACCTTTACTTACTTAGGGCCTAAGGTTGAGATGGCATAGCCTACGAAAAAGGTAATCGAAGAAATGCGCCCATTTAAAAATTCCACTATGGTGACACAAAGTTTCCCCATATGTAAGCTTCCCCAAAACAATTAGTGTGTTGATTCCCTTTGGATCGTGAGTATATTTTTGCATCTGGTTGTTCCCGGCCCTTCCGTTATAGTAGTTGTCTCTGATTGGGCTTTTGTAGGGAAATCTAAGACCTGTGGAGATAAGACGAATCTTACTGGTAAAACCGATTTTACACTTTGTGGAGAGATCCCCCTCAATGGCAAGTGTGCATCTTAATCAGTACAAACGCAATAGTTAGATCACTTAAATTTTAGATAGGCTTTCAGAATGTAATATTATGGTTGATTTTATTATCTTTTTATATGGTTACATACGCTAGTAAACTTTAAAGGGATGCTGAACCAAAATTTGGATTTCGCAAAATAAGGGCGCAGAAGCGTTGAACGGGACGCTACGAATTCCAGAACATCACTCATACATGAACATCTATAACGGATGGCCACATTGTTTGGAAAAGGGCGCGATGAAGCGAGGAATGTGATGTCAAGAGTTTCCTGGAACAGTTGAGAATGAGAATGAAGGAAAGCAGCCTTGCTTCTCTCCTCCTCGCTTCGGTTCACCTGCTCATGCAACGCTCGAGGCGACGAAGCAAAGAGGAGAGGGAATGAGAATCGTGACGTCAGATGTCTCACCGGCCTCGTCGGCCGTGTTCACTCGCGCACTTCTTTTCCGAAAATACGGCTATCCGTTAGAGATATCGCTTTATGAACGATGTTTTTGGGTTTTGCAGAGCCCCGCCTATCGCTCTAGCCTAGTTTTGTGAGCTCCAAATTTCGGGTCAGCATTGCATTAAAATAGACAGTGTGAATAATTTACCTTGACGCTTGTCAGTCTAATACAACGTGATGTATTTTTTCAGATGGATGTTAATCTTTTAAATTTATAGCAGTTCTTTCATCAACTCGCTCAGCTAGCTGATGTGTTTTAGAGACTGCCAGCTCGACGTCAGTATCTCCACCGCTCCTTTGTCCGGCAAACAATAACATGCGTCCGCTTAATAAGAGGAAGATACAGCCGGCGGTGAAGTTTCATCATTCGAGGCACTCACACCGCCAAAAGATGTGAATTTGATAAATTGCTGACGGAGCGGCCCAAGATGCCGGGCGGGAGAGTGAATCTGCGATGAAATCCGTCGCGGGTTGGAGCGGTAGGAAAACAGACAAATAGAAAACAACACGCTTCTGCAGGTTTAAACCTAGAAGGAAAGATAAACAATATATATATATATATATATAAAGAGAGCTTTCATTGGTCGGAACGTTGATCGCTGCTAAACCAATGCCTCGGCGAGTGCATCGTGGCAGGCTTTGCCCCACCATACATTATGCAGGTCCTCAGAGTTCTGAGAAGCGGGAGATTGTTCCGGGGGACGGCTCCCGTTTTCACTCTATTTGGATCGACCTGGTATTTTATTTTCTAAATTTATATACTTTTTTTTTTTACTTCGGCATCGTCTCCCCTGAGAAATACTGATGAAAGTAAGCGATAAAAAATAAAAGAAAAGGACCATGGCCAAAACTTGAAATCAATTTTGAGAGCTGAGAAGTTTGTGAATTTTGTTTCCTCTTCGTTTCTTTGGTGCCAACAATATTTTCTTGCGTTCTTTGTTGTTTATGTTGCAAGTGGCGTTGGTGTGTGTGTGCGTGCGTGTACGTGTGTTTGTGTATGTGTGGAGTGAAGACCCCTCCAAAAAGTTGGCAAAAACCGTTTTTGTCTCGTGTTTTTTCTTCTTGGGTGCGCTGTTGTTTTATATTCTGGAGATCTCAAAAAATATAAGGCCCGACGGAGACTGGCAGTTGCTAGCTCTGTAATCTGCCAAAACTTTTCAAGTTTTGAAGAGGTGATGGGTACGTAGGTGCATGCAAAACATCCAGTGTTTTCGAGCAGTGAAAATACTTCGATATACGTCTAGCGCCGTAATTACCGGTGAACGGCGTTTGAGTCCTGACTCAGTATTTCTTTCTAGCCGCAGAATGTTTCAGTGTGCTATGCTAAGCCCAGGCGTTCGAGAAATGAACTTTCTCAGTCCTCTTCTCACAGCTACATCTAATGGATCTTAATCTCCATTAGACACTTTTATAAATATGCTCGTCCAGCGCTAGAAAAAAAATGAACACAGTACCCGCGGCAAGAACTTTTGGCGTGGTCATGGAACGACGGCTGTCCACCAATAATGTTGCCAAAATTAGCCTTCCTAGCTTAATACTCCTCTCTAGCACTTTTTGGCTGTGCTACAATGCCGCTTTATTTGACGCTTTATTTCAACATGAGGCTGAAACCTTGAGCCGTCCGCACCAACCCCAGACGTCCGAGTCATGCTATTCAACTGGCTAATGTTTGTACAGTATGTTCCTAACTGTAGCCTAAGATAGTCTGATTACCTTACCTTAGATAGCCTGGTTACCTTTACCTTAGATAGTCTGGTTACCTTTACCTTAGGTAGTCTGATTACCTTTACCTTAGATAGTTTGGTTCTTGTTTCTAGTCTAGAGTCACTGTTGCCAGAGTATCGCATTTGATAGAATCCGTTGTTACTGTTCAATTTTTTCTTTGATCGGCCATTTTTGCACCGAAACATATACGGTGGAAGGGGTTTAAGGGCTGCCAACTCCCGTCTCCCGGACGCGCCGCAAATCACCACCGAAGGTAGGGCGCGCCCAGGTCGGGACGCGCTACTTGAAATCCCCGGTGAAACATGGTTGTATAAAAACAATATTAATTGTGCCTCAAAACCTCGTAAACTAAGATGTTATGAAAGCATCACGCTCTTGTCATTCTGTTCTAATCTACAATAAGACTTCATACAAAAAGAGCCTTTTCCGCTTTTGGTACTGAACCTATATAAGTACTCTACTCTCAACCTGGTGCAAAGTCCTAATCTGGTGCTCAGTCCGCACCTGTTGACTGATTCGCAAGCATAACATCTTCATGAATAGCAAGCATGCAGATATACCTGCTTTATAAGCTCAAAAAGAAGCGCATGACATATAAATCATAATTGATATGCTCTGTCACTCTCAAAATTCATCACGTCTCGTCATAATGAGCGATCTTAAAAAATACAACACCCTAAAATATAATAATAACAACAACAACAACAAACAACCTACTGCTTGTAAATGTCTGGACCTGTACATAACGTGAAAAGGCCAATGATAAGAATGTCTTCTGCGTTTTCGCGTCGCAGGGCTTGCCCTTGCTACACGAGTGATAACTTCAGCGCATCACCGCGGCACTTCGGACGTCCAGTCGTTCCAGAGTTGACTAAACTGGGGGTTTTCAATTATAGTATGCGAGCTTCTAATTGGAAGCATATGTTCATTTTCACGAATTAAAAGGATAATTAGTTACTTTTATGTAATTTCTTTGATGATTAGTATGTTCTTTTTTTTTCTACAATTCCTGACGCTTGCAATAACTGGCC
Organism: Ixodes ricinus; assembly: GCA_037355805.1. Taxonomy (NCBI): domain Eukaryota; kingdom Metazoa; phylum Arthropoda; class Arachnida; order Ixodida; family Ixodidae; genus Ixodes; species Ixodes ricinus. Next base: position 124,259 of record JAZHYW010003839.1, on the reverse strand, counting down.
GTTTGCTCCAGAAATTTTTTTTTAATTTCTCAATTACTTTAGTTTTAGGAATTGTTTACTCTCTTTGGAGAAACACCCTGTATACATGTTATCTTAGGTCAGGTGACCATAAGCACGATAATAGGCGCGAGTGATACAAAATTAGGCTTTTGGGGAGAAAGCAGCAACAACAACAGTTAACATGACAGAAATGTATTTTCTTTTTCAGTTACGAACGTCTTTTTTTTTTATGAGCGGAGACGGGAAGCGAGCGAGAAACGGTTTTCCTTTTTAGTTACAATTGTATGATAATTGTAGCAGACAGCCTGCTATCATCATCGAAGGGACCATCAAGCCAGGTGCACGGGCTCGCGTGGCTGGCAGCTCGGGCGTTCGGCACCGTATGTCCTGGCGGCCGGACGTGCTTAGTTTCGGCTCCTCGAAATAAATATATTTGCCACCTGAACCAGGTTACAACATTGGCGACGAAAACCAAGAACCCCTGATGACCAGCGGCAGCTCTAATGACCGAGGCGTGGTGGACAGCAGCACCCACCGCTTCCATGGCCCTGGGACGTTCGACTCCGACAAGGAAGAGTGGAAGCTCTATCAGATAAGATTTCAAGCTTGCTTGGACGTCGCGAAGATAACCGCCGACGTCGACAAGAAAAATTTATTGATAGCTTCACTTGGATCGACGACGTTTCAGCTGCTGTACACCCTGGTTCAGCCTCAGAATTTCTCCGAGCTGACGTATCAAGACCTCGTTACACGGCTCCAGGATCACTTCGCTCCGAGGAAATTCAAGGAGTTCGAGCGAGCCAAGCTATTTTCGGCGCGTCAAGAGGAATCGGAGAACGTAAAAGAGTTCCTGGCAAGATTACGGTCCATTATTGCAACTTGCGAATATGAGACGGAGACCAACGCCAGGAACTGTTCACTCTTGACGGCATTCATTGTTGGCCTTCACGATTCACGCATCCGGGCACGTTTGGTAATGGAGAAGGACTTAACGCTAGACACTGCACTGCGGCTGGCCGAGTCCTATCTCAGGGCTGAAACGGAGTCCCTCCAATTGAATCGTCCTGACCAAAATGCGCTGCACGTCGACAAAGTAAAGCATCCTGCTTCTACCCCAGCCAAGTGTTTCCGGTGTGGCAACAGCAACCACGTAGAGTCTACTTGTCGATATCGGAATGAATCCTGCAACAGCTGCGGCAAGCAAGGCCATATTGCAAAGATGTGCCACTCCAGCGACCGCAACAAACAACGAGGAAACCGGAAACGGGACGTCAAAACCGTCACGAACGTTTTCGCTACTCGCGATAGAGACGGCGAATTTGTCACCTGTCTCGTCCAAGGAATCCCCGTTGATCTGCAAGTGGACACTGGTTCCAAGCTGACACTACTGAACATTGACACCTGGGAGAAGCTCGGATGCCCGCGACTCAAGAAAAGTGAGTGCAACCTGTGTTGTTTCAACAACCAGGCAATTCCTCTCAAGGGACAGTGCGTTCTTAACGTCACACTAGGCCAACAGACCTCTGCGTTGGAAGCCGTGGTGACAGAGAAGAGACACACCGACTTGCTTGGAAGAACGTGGATTGATGCGCTCAAGATCGATCTGAACAGATTGTTTGTTAGATCCGTTGAACTGACTACACGCGCCAAGCTGGAATCAATGCTCACGCGATTCTCGCGCGTGTTCACCGACAGTCTTGGCTGCTGCACGAAGCTGAAGGTTCAGCTACAGTTCAAGCCTGATGCAACACCACGCTTCTTCAAGCCGAGACCTATTCCGTTCGCGACACGTGCGGCGGTAGAAAAGGATCTGCAGAAACAGATCAACAACAAGGTTATTTCACCAGTTGAAGTATCCAGATGGGCAACGCCAATCGTGGTAGTCCCCAAAGCTGACGGTTCAGTCCGCGTGTGTGGAGACTTCAGCGTCACCGTAAATCCTCAACTGGACATCGCTCAGTATCCTCTACCACGACCTGAAGAACTGTTTGCCAAGCTCAACGGAGGCAATCGATTCACGAAGTTGGATCTCTCCGAAGCGTACCTTCAGATGGAACTAGACGACGAAGCCAAGCAAGCCCTTGTAATCAACACCCATAAAGGACTGTTTCAATTCCATCGAATGCCTTTTGGAATTGCGTCGGCACCAGCCGTGTTCCAACGAACAATGGACCAGGTCACTGCAGGTCTTGATGGCGTGGCTTGTTATCTAGACGACATCATTGTAACCGGGAAGGACACTTCCGATCATCTTCGGAATCTGGAACGAGTCCTCGAGCGCCTCGAAGAATACGGGTTCACTCTGAAGAAAAGCAAGTGCAGCTTTCTTCAAGAGCAAGTAGAATATCTCGGACAAGTGGTTCACGGTGAAGGGTTCAGTCCGTCCCCTAAGAAGATCTCTGCTATCCTCAACATGCCTGAGCCCAAAAATGTCAGCCAGCTGAGATCTCTTCTGGGGATGATCCAACACTACAGTAAGTTCCTGCCAAGCTTGGCCGAGATGTCCGCACCACTAAACGCCCTTCTACGAAAGGACACTGCCTGGAACTGGACCTCCGATTGTGTGGACGCTTTTGACAGGATCAAACAGCATCTATCAGCAACCGAAGCTCTTGCCCACTTCGACCCTGACAAGACGATCTACCTTGCGGCAGATGCTTCATCAGAGGGAGTTGGAGCAGTGATCTACCATAAAATCAACGGAAGGGAATGTCCCATCGCTCACGCCTCAAAGACACTTACGAAGACGGAGCGGAAGTATGCCCAAATTGAGAAAGAGGCACTGGCAATCATCTTTGGTGTACGTAAGTTCCACCAGTATCTCTGGGGACGCAAGTTTGTCTTGTACACAGATCATCGACCTTTGACCACCATTTTTGGACCAACCAAGGGCATTCCAGTCACTTCAGCTAACAGACTTCAACGTTGGGCGCTAATTTTAATGAATTACGCCTACACCATCGAGTATGTTCCAACCGAAAAGTTTGGGAACGCTGATGGTCTGTCCCGGTTTGCTGAAGGCCCTGATCAAGCCTTTGACCAAGAGATGTCACAAGGCGTGTTTTCCATTCAATTGCAGTCTGAAGATGTCTTCGCACTCCACAACGAAAGTCTGGCAAAGCTCCCCATCAGGGCAGCTGACATCGCCAAGGAGACAGCCAAGGATAAAACACTCTCCCAGGTTCGCACACACATCTTGGAAGGATGGCCAACGAAGATCGTTGACCCAAGTATTCAACCGTTCCACAAGCAAAGAGCAGAACTTGCCGAGCTCGACGGTTGCATTCTGTGGAATGCTCGAACGGTAATTCCTAGCAAGTTCAGGCCATATATCCTCGATCTGCTTCATGAGGGTCACATTGGCCAAACGAAGATGAAGATGCTCGCGCGATCTTATGTTTGGTGGCCAAGAATGGACCATGAAATCGAAAAACAAACTCAACAGTGCGAACAGTGCGCATCAATATCGGACACTCGACCGCAAGTCCCTCTGCATCGTTGGGAAGATCCAGGAACACCCTGGCATCGCCTTCATGCAGACTTTGCAGAATTGGACCAAAAGCACTACCTCATCGTCATTGATGCTTTTAGCAAATGGCCGGAAGTCATACCGATGACATCTACGAAAGCATCAGCGACCATGGATGCCTTTAAAGAAATATTTCAGCACCATGGTCTTCCACAACAGTTGGTAACGGACAATGGACCTCAGTTCATTAGTTCCGAATTCGAGTCGTTTCTGGTTCAAAACGGCATTGACCACCTTCTCACGCCACCGTATCATCCGAAATCAAATGGTCAAGCCGAGAACTTCGTGAAGACGTTCAAGACCGCTCTTCGTCGCGCAAAGGGAAAGGACAGCCGGAAGAGCCTGCAAGACTTCTTGATGCGATACCGCATTACCCCTCATATATCCACTGGGAAGGCCCCATGCGAACTTTTGAACCAGAGACACTATAGGACGGTGCTTGATTTGGTAAAACCCTCGGCCAAACCGTCCAGGTCTCCACAGATCTGCCACTTGAACTCGCGCTCGTTCGCAATTCACCAAAAAGTCTGGATCAAGCACCCTCTGAGAAAACAGCACTGGATTAAGGGTGTGATTCAAGGAAGGGTAGGCAGCGTGATTTTCGAGGTCCTGGATGAGAACTTCAAAGTTCGCCGTGTGCATGCTGACCACCTAAAGAACAGAGTCACATCCGACGCTTCCGAAGGCCTCCTGTTTCCGGTCAGCAGAAGTCCACCGGTGGAACGCACTGCGTCTCCAACGGAATTTCCAACTCCAGCAAGCACAGGAGGTTCACCCCGTAATTTGGAGCCCATTCCAAGGTACCCTCAACGAAGACGCATGGCACCGGAGCGCTTCCAGTCTTCGTAATCGGGGAGATGTAGCAGACAGCCTGCTATCATCATCGAAGGGACCATCAAGCCAGGTGCACGGGCTCGCGTGGCTGGCAGCTCGGGCGTTCGGCACCGTATGTCCTGGCGGCCGGACGTGCTTAGTTTCGGCTCCTCGAAATAAATATATTTGCCACCTGAACCAGGTTACAACAATAATGACCTCTTTAAGCATTAATAACTTTTTCAGAAATATTGAGGATCCCTCGATCCTCAAGCACCGCACGTAGTTTTCAAGTTATTTGTTGATGACTGACTTGCCAACGTTATTACAATGTTTTTTATTGCTGTTTTTTTTTTATCGCGAACGAAAATTCATTGCCAAACTCTCATTTATCGCCCAAATGTAGCGGTAGTGGTCGGAACCACGTGCCAAAGTTTCATCATTAACAGTTTTCTCATTCAAAAGTTATAAGTGAAATTCTGAAATCTTCAATGGAAAAACGAGGTCCAGTTTAGCGCGTTTTCCGTAATTGGCGCCACACAGCTCCATGCATTCGAGAGCTCTGTCGGCTGCCATTTTCCTATTGAAAATTTCGGAAAATCACGGATAACTTTTAAATGCGTTAACGGATGGTGCTGAAACATTGGCATCTGGTTCGGACCTCTAGCGTTACATATGGGTGGAGAATGAGCGTTTGGCGAAGCATAGTTTATTTTCGTAGTAAAGCCAAACCCTGTCAATTTCTTTTGGGGACATCATTTGTCCTTGGTTTCACCGCAAGTCCAGACGCAGCCAACGCTACGAGCTAAATAGAACCAATCGGACAGCATCAAAAGGACACAGTGGTTGTGTTCGTCATGTTTTTGTACGTTTTCTATCATTACTGAACCAATCACAAAAGAAAAGACCTATCGATTTACGCTTTTGACGCTGATTGATTGGTCCCCTTATCCGGTAGCGTCGGGTTCGTCTGAAGTTAAGCTAAAACAAAGTTTAATACTTTCTCGCACACATTTGCGAGGATAACGGAAACGATTCCTCCAGACGCCAACGTAACTTAACCAATGGCTCCCAACCTACACTCATCACAAGAAACTTCGCTAGCATATCATAAACGAGAAAATATCACAAAGCCCACCCGAAAGTATTATCCGTTCCTTTTCGCTCCATATTTCCACACGGATTTAACCTAAACGATCACATGACGTCCCACAGAAGCAGCTGAAGCGCCTGAACGTTGCAAAATAAATAAATAATAAATAATACAAAAAAAACACTACACTTACGCGCAGCTGCGTACTCCGTAAGAACTGGTCCTATTACGGGGGTCGTAGTGAATACGCTTATACTTTCTTCCTCAGAGGGGAACGAACAATCTGAATATGGTTATCCTCCGTCGGTCCTTGGAGCTTTACTTCCATTCTCCTCGTCCTTCCCCTTCCGGCGGCAACGAATCAGCAGTCACTTGGGTACATCTACACCTGAGCGAAAATATACATACGTCCATGCAACGGCAGAAGCACGCCGACGCATGTATGGATAGAGCAAGAAGAGAACATTGGCTGATGGAGCAGCTATATACAGAAGGGAACAGTGGACGCGGACGCGTTTAGGAGGGCCGTATATCGGTGTATTCACAGTTTCCCCTGACGATGGACCGCAGCGAGAGCTACTAGCCATCCCAGTCAATCCGGCGCAGCGAACGTATTAGTTGACTATGCTCCCCGGGCGTCACTGAGTCCTCCTCTCCCGGACATCACGTGACACTCACGCGGATTTGGATTGGCTGGGATGGAACGAGGAGCGTCCGCTGAGCACCACCGTTAAAGTGGAACGGAGTGCGAATGGAAATATACGGCTCACCACTTTGACGAAATGAGAGTGTGGCAACTGGAACAGGGAGACGACTCCTCCTGAGTGAAGAACTTGATGAGGTTCGAGGAGACGAGGGGAAGTGGCTGGAATGCGTTTCTTATTCCGGACGGGAATGAGGGGCCGCGTTGAACGGTTAGACGATTCCGTCGCTTTCCTCTCTCATACCTATAGTTCTACATTGAGTTTGGACTGGGCACGCTCATGCGCGTTTGACTTTTCTCTGGAAGGTTACAGTGGGCCTAGCTGGGTTTCTTCTTTTGTCTGTTTCGTTTTGCTTAGCACTGTTTATTTATTTTTCTGTTGTAGTCACTGGGTAGGATTAGAACGACAGGGAGGTCCTTTGGTTGTGCCCGCCTCCAGCTTAGTCTTCGGTATCTTTTGGGCGTCTCGTGTGCCCCAAGCGTTCATGCTCTGCTAAAGCACAACGGAAAATATACGGAGCGCGTTTTCAAGGTTGGGCATTGGAAAGAAACGCCCCGCCGGGCTCATTCTGTCAGTGGATGTAGCTGCCTCTTTTGTGCTATTAGCCTCAGGTACTACGAGTTAATGCAGAAAAGTATTGACCAGTGCCACGGGAGCCTAACGGAATATCAGTGACAGACGTGTAGAGTCGGCGGCAATTTGAGTTGGCCTAGCGGAGTGCTAGATAAAAAGGATAAATTAAATGGCGCACGGGAGTGTTTTGGGCATGCTAAAGGGATACTGAACCGAAATCTGGAGCTCACAAAACAAGGCTGGAGCGATATCCGGGACACTGCAAAACCCCACAACATCACTCATACAGCGGTATCTCTATTTGAATTTGGTGCACCCACGACTTGCTAAGCTTGTGCAAGGAGAGATACTTCGTACCAGGATCCTTCATTGCAGGGAAATCTGTCCCAGACACTTCATACCAAAGTATTTTCATCCCAGGACATTTCTTACCAGGACGTCTTATGCCAGTGACATCTAATACTCACACATTTCGTACCAGATTGTTTTGGCGCACCCACGAGTTGCTGAGCTCGTGGAAGGAGAGATCTTCCAGATCATTCTTTACGGACCATCATAGCCGTCATTTCAGGAACATAGCCGGGGTGGGAAGCAGGCTTTCTTGAAATTTTTAGTTTTTGCTGGAACCTCCTCTTCCCATCCCCCATCTATAGCGTTTTGCCATGCCTCCACCTGCCCCCCCCCCCCCCCCAAGTATAATCCTGGCTACGTGCCTGGGTCACGCTTAAGTAAAACAGGCGCATTTCACCAGTTGTAACTGCTTGCTATCTGATAAGAGGCCATGTTACACGACGATAATAAGCCCTTTTATTTAAGTTAATGTCATTTTCGGTTTTGCATCGCAATGACCAGAGACGGCTCGGTATCGGATTTTAGCGAAAGTCGGTCCATTCCACTTAAGAGTCATTACTTACCCTCTTTATATTTCCCCTTTCGTTTTTCGAACCCTATTGGGTGTGCTGCTTCAAAGTTTTACTGTAATAGTTTGATTTACTTACTCTCAAAGATGCAAACCACAAAGGACCACAATACCGGGAATTGATGTCACGTGAAACCATTCCGAAATGTATGGAGCCAATACAACATTTCCAAAAATATTAAAAGAATGAAAATATTTATATTACTATTGCCTACCCCATAAACGTAAAAATTTAACTCACCTTCACAGCACACCAATTCAGGCTAATAAGCTCTTCACAGCACAAAACTAAGGACAATACACTCAATTAACAATCGCTAAGTACATAGCATATGAGCACGCTATGAGAAAGCTGCCTGCATTCTTGAATGCTACAGTCCTCCAGGATCCGACATTGACGCTTGTTTGGACGCTCGTACTCTTTCTTCGTGTACAACGGTGGCTCATGACCCACGTTGAGCTGGATTGCCATCGAGTTCACGCGGACTTGCTCCGAGAGAAGTGCATCCAGCAACTTGAATACTGTAGGATGGGATGCACCGATAGAACTTTGAGATACCCGGTGCCAGTTTTCTACGCTGTTCGTCCTGGGAAGGCAGACTTCCGTCACGCTCTTGCAATTCCACGTGGATATTGCGAATCTGGGATCCTTATGGGATCGACTGACCCGAGTATTTTCGAAGTAGTCTAGGAAGTCTTGAGAGCTGTTCCGTTCGTCCATACAACTCCAGTAGCTGTCTTTCCAGCATGCGATATCTGTCGCACACGTCAAAAATATCGCAGAAGCACAGTGCGTTGAACTTCTTCAGCATGAGGGGTTAGCTGAATTCATCGAGGAATCGCGCGTGCATTTCGAACTCTTGATATTCGGAGCCAGGTGCTCTGCGCGAAATGAAACAAGCATGCATGCACTTCGGGCAGACAATCCCGAAACGCGTTTTCTTGCGCCTTTTCAAAGTCCATGACACCACGACACGTATCTGTCGTGGGCTTGAGGCGCCATCGTCAATAGCCTCAAGTAGCATGCGCGTTGCTTTTTTCAACGTCGTTTCACACTTGTTTGTCCAAAGGCAGTAAGCAAGGGGAAGCGCACTGGCTGTGTAGAGTCTATGAACAATCCAGAGCTGGTGAAACATCTCTGGTGATACTTTAATTGTGCCGTCGCACAACCAGGCGTGGCAGGTGTTTAGGCGTCAAAGGTCCGCCTTAGAAGGTAAAATTATTATTTTTTCTCGAGTCGTTGGAGCCTGTGTCACCTGCGACAAATTCTTCAATTCTGTAGGGGACTTCAGCAGTGCCACGTGTATAGAGTCGAAATCTGTTCACTGTTTTTTCTAGTGCAGATAGCTTGGGGAGCTTCGCAATAGTCGGCGGTCTTGCCCCTTGAAGGCAGGCGGCTACGACGTTCCGATGGTTGTCCTGGGAACGCTTGGCCGCAGTTACGACCCCATCTCGTAAACGTGCCGCAGCGACATTTTCTGGACTAGGTAGATGACACGTGTGGCCGCGTGCGTGACAGTGGTTGTCTCACCTGCTGTAAAAGCACGTCCCCGGCAACCCTCTTGGAATTTCTCGCATCTCCATGTCGTCTTCTCGTCGTTGCTCCTGTGTGCTTCGTGTAGATGTAACCTTCAAAGCAGAGCTCCGGCGAATCTTGACGAAAGGCCACAAAGCTAGCCATGTTTAATGAACAACCCGATGCCAACCAGTGAGTCGGGCCCGCTGCACAGTTCAACTGACATGTTCGCATTGCCAAGTGCGGGAAGACCTTGGCAAAGACGAGCGCGTGTGCGGGCTCCCCATGTGAAAAGCCGATTTCATAACTTCATGTTCAAGGTAAGAGACTTTGTGGTATGCAATATCCAGGTATGGAATGTCCTTGGTATGAAGCGTCTTGGGATGAGGCGTGTCGCGATAAAACGTCTTTGGCACAAAGTGTCTGGGATGAAGTGTCTTATAATGAAGTGATATGGGATGACGTGGGTGGCCCTTGAAAGGCTCTGGATACTGCATGGAGTATTCTGTCATGAAATGTCGTGGTATGGAATGTTCATGGGATGAACTGTTGTGGGATGAAATAGCTTGGCATGAATCGACTTTGGTATAAAGTGTCTGGGATAAAGTAACCTGGGATGAAGTGACTTGGGATGAAGAATGGTAGAGCCCAGAGAACGGGTCGGCTCGTGCCATCTCGTGCTCTGCTCGTGCCGACCCGCAGTAGGGTTGTCGCGCGTGCAGAAATAATACAGTTCCCACGATGCACGCCACCAGCGGCGGCGCAGCGAAACTGGCTGGTGAGATTGATCTATGGCAGGTAAATTTGCGATACATTTACGAACAGCTTAAAGGCCGAACAATCGATTATTATTTCGGTGTACTAGTGTGTAACGTACGCGACAGACTGCAGTTTTGAGCTGGGATGAGCAAAGTGTTCTAAATGCTAGGCATTTCGAACGCTCTTGAGAAATCCTAAGGAGTTTTGAAGAATGCTAAGAAGTTGTTCTATAAACATTACGATATTTATTTAAGGAGTTTTGCAGGCATTATGGTAAGGTCGCGCGATATTCATGGTTTGTGGCGTGTGACGGCAAATAAATAGTTATGATTTGTCAACTGCAAATAAATGTCTCTTCAGCAACACAGCTGAAAGATAAGTCGAACACACAGTGATAGCAACTTTTCTTAGCGACATGTTGTTAAAGAGTTTTCGGTTCACTTAGAAGCTGCTTTTGGTGTGTCAGGATTTGGTGTTGGCTGTGCTCCTAGTGGCACAAAATACCTACGCTTTTTTGTTTTGCTTGTGTGTGCTATTTCTTATCAGTTATGAGCAGGGAGGCCTCGTTTTGGTGAAAAAAGCCACGAGGATTGCCCCTGATGAATTTACACTACTGAAAAGTTGATTGTCTATAAATGTAATAAAATTAACCGTAGAAGCAAACGAGTGAAAAAGTTATTAAGCTCAGAAACTTTATATAATTACTGTAAAGCGAAATGCAGCACAAGGCTGAACGTGCGTTCACGTCAAGAAATAATACAACGTGTTGGTAAATCCAAGGTTTATACATTTACAGCGTGGGAGTTAATATTCGCAGCTTTCTCGTCTCTTCCTAATTTAATTAACAAAGAATCCGTTTTATGGTTTTGGAGAAAGAGGCCATTACGACACGAGATGTAACATCGCGGATAAATGTAACGTCATGAACGAATCGTGCATCCTCCTCACGCTAAATGAAGGGGCGATGCTTTCATTGAAGCTTTCTTTCATCGGAAATGGAATCTCCGTTCACAGAACAGGAGTTTTACAGTCAATAAAGGCTCTTTTTATGACGGAGGCTGTGGTAAACACGTTTGACAATAAAAAAAATATATATAGAGGTAGTGACATTCATTTTAAGACATACCACACGAGCAAATCATATGATAAAAATTAATGTACCTCCGTCAAGGGGACGTGTATAGATGTGGCTTCAATAAAAGAGGTACTGATGAAAGATGTTTGTAGTATTGGTTCTGAATCTATTTAGTCAGGGCTTCACCGGTTTTGTACGTTTACAGGCCAACCGAGGATCGTTCATCGTGCAAAATGCTTATCTCTATACGCCGATCATGCGCTTCTCATTCATAGTTCTGATGCTTTATATTATGCAGAACTAGTTAATGAAAGTGAAGAAATAATATTTACTACATTGTTCTTTAAGAGAACACTACAATATCCTCATTAACCTAAAAAAAAACAAAAAAAAACGACTTGGATTTGAGCAATCTTAACGTCCAATCCAAGCCGGCTTGTTTCCGCGAGTCCAGGGCTCCCGTGAGAATCGAAAACTCCTTTCCCTCTTACGCTAAAAGCCGAAAACTAAAAACAACAACATAACAGCGAGGTTCTGGCCGCAGTCTGACTCAATGAGCGGCAAACATCGTCGTCCCTACGCTCCCTTACACAGACATACACAAACCACGCACACACAGAGAGACAAAGGGAGTCCCATCCTCAAGCCCTGCTTCCAAGTGAAAAAGCACGGGCTGGGAAAACGGGCACAAGGACGACCTCCTCCGGGATAGCAAAAAGTGGCTGCAAATTGTAGGGAAATCCGATTGTGTGTGCGCGCGCTCTACAAGAGGGAGGGATACCCTAGGGACAAACAGTGTCCCCTTCCCAATCCCCCTTTTCCTCACTCTCTTCCGTCGTCTTGTTCCTACTATACCCTGGTCGCACGACGTCGACTGTCTTCAAGCAAGCGTTGAGGTGGAGTGTGTGTACTTCCGACAGCCCGAGTCAAGAGAGGAAAGGAGGGAAAAAGAGAGGGGGGGGGGCAGCAAACAGCCGAGAGCTCGGTTTTAAAATTTGATCAGACGTCCGACGTGCCTTCTCCCCCGCTTCGGCGCTCCGTCGCTTGCCGTGGCCTGCCGCACGACGGGCAGAAGGAAGTATCGGGGACATTCCGGGAGACAACACGAAGGTTGGGAGGAGGAGGCGCAGGGTTAAGGGAGCATTAAGAATTCAAGGCCCAATTAAGGTCCGGAAAATTGTTCCCCCTTTCTTCCCCCAACTTGGCGCACACGCGCCGCCCCGAGGGGGACGGCCGGCTGGTTAGTGGCGCCCGCACTGAGGCCCCGGCAAGTTCAAGTTGTGATTCCGGTTCCGGGGGCCGTGCAGTGTCATCTACCACGGCGCTTGATTGTATACGAGCTGCGACGTGTCACGGCGTGTCGCATTTACCTCCTTTTAAAAGCGGAACGCCGGTGCGTCGCGTGGGCTCCGCAGGCCCGTGTATTTCACTTTGAGGCGCGGGGAAAGAGGGGGTCCGTGGCGGTGGTAGTGGTCGTGGCGGCGGTGGTGGTGGGGAGGAAGGGAAGGGGGGGGAGTAAAAAGGGGTGAAAAAGAGTCCGGCGCCCGAGTTTCCAACCCCTACGCGCACTCGTTCCCCCTGCTGCCGCCAGGAGACAGCACTTTGGATGAGGCGCACACAATAATCGCGGCCGGAAGTCATAGAGGCCCCCGCGACCCGTAGCGCACACAAATCCAATTTGGTGGGCCATTTGTCTTGCAGCCTTCACTCCCTTCCCCTCCCCTCTTTTCTTCTTCCTCCGGCATACGGCTCGCTCTCCCTTTCCCACTGCGGATGGGGGTCCTTGCCAGGGTTGTGAAGCGTGGACTGAGAAGAGCTGTTTTGAGCGGGCCGTTTGGGCCCTGTGGCACGCGCGAGCTTCCTGAATCCCGGGCTTTTAGATCCGGTATAAATTATACAGGAAGGGGGGGGGGGGTTGTAGAGAAGGTTGAAGGGGGGGGGGGTGGCATTCACTCGGGTCACTAGTATGTGTATAGGCCACAGCCGCGCACCTTGCATTCGTTCGTACAGCACGCTTTCTCCCGCGCGGCCGCTCGCACGAGGGAAATCGGGCGGCGAATTCCGAAGTCCTTCTTTCGACGATCGCGGGATCAGGTTCTACGTGTATACATAAAATGGCTGCACTGTCTCGTTAATATAAACGTCGATTTATTGGTTTGGTATCCGCTTGCCGAAGATCAGCTTTTTCTTTTCTTTTTCCCCAGCTATTGGCGAGTAGATGGAACTACAGGGGGCACTTTGTCCCGCTTGATTTCCTCAGAGCTTGGTGTTTACCCAACACAAGGCCTCTGCACTAGAATTCTTCCGTCATCTTTTTCCACCGAAGCACAGATTGGACGCGAGTTCCGCGTCCGCGTTCGGCTGGGGCTTCACTAGACTACTTCCGAATATCCCTGCATGCAACACTGTGCGCGTTGCATTATGGAACCTCTTTGTACATAGAGAGGGGGTGGCATGGTTTTGACTTTGATTGCCCCATTGACGAAGTAGTGCATCTCAGGACTGCACATAAACGAAGTCAGCGCTCGCGTGTGTTGCACCCATTCATCTTCGTGAAAGCCCCTGTTGAAACACAATCCTCCAGCGGCCGTAAGTACCTGCCTAGTTTTCAAGCTAGTTCAAACATTTACAACGAGCGCGTCAGCTACGACAGTGTCCGTTACGACCGGAGTGACCGGAAAGGACCGCTCTGCGCCGCGCGAACACACTCGTGCAACCACCGCAACAAGCGCCGCAGGTCGCAAACGCGGCGACCGCTTCTGCGTCGCCGTCAGCTGTTTTCGCGGTGCCCCTAAAAAGAAGGGGACGCGATGCCACTCACTGCGTTACAGAAAATAATCAGACAGCCATCTATACCCTGATGAAAAATAATCCCTAGAGAAGGGGAACAAAGAACAAATACAAATCTCCAAACACATCTAGGTGACTGGTGCGTGACCGAAAAATCCTCCTGGTCCTGGTATCGAACCAGGGACCTCTCCATTTCCAGTGGTTTGCTGTACCAACTGAGCTAACCAAGAGTTAGACGTCAGTAGAGCAAACGGGTTTTTTTCAGCTGCCACCAGTCTCACACCAACAACGGCGAACGGCTTGCATTTATTTTTAAGGTTAGGATTAATAATGCAATTAAATGCAAAAATGCCACTGACGCCTCTCCTGACGCCTAACTCTTGCTCTACTGACGTCTAACTCCTGGTTATCTCAGTTGGTAGATCGCTCCACTGGAAGCTATGGCTATGGTTGCACCTAAGTTCCGTAGATGATAATGGTGATGATGATAATTCGACGTTATTTCTTTGTATTGTTTGCTTTGGTTGCGAGCGCCACCAAGTGCCACGCAGTAACAGTCTCTACCGCGCGAATGCAATGGCCTGAGGAGCGCAGCCAGCGCGCGAAAAATCTCGGAGGTCATGTACTAGCGAAAGGTAGTACAATACACTAGGTTGGCTAGTAACCAATACTAGCTTCTTCACCTAGTAACCTTTGCTAGCTTGACCGTTACTACCTACGGTAACTAGGCATCTAGTAACATATGTGACAAACAGTTTCTAACTTTCGCCTAGTAACTACTACTAGCTTTTTGTTTAGGAGTGTGGGCTTAGTTCTGAACTTAGCCGTTAGGGGCACATGGTTGAGTCAGCTCCGAGCTGTCAGCGTCCCCTGCAAAGCACGCGAGCTCGAGGAGTTCAAGCATCGTTCGAACTTCGGGGGCAGAATACTTGTTACTTAACCTTTTCCAGTAAGCTTCTGCACATGTGTACACCCTCCCTCCGCTGTCCTGGCTTCGCGATATCGGCATTTTCAGATTGCATAAAATCCTCTTTTTTTAGGCGATTTTTTTTTTTTGAGACTCGGTAGTATGAGGCATTAAACGGATGCTGAACCAAACATTTGTCTATATGAGTGGCGCACGATCTTCCACGAGCCAGCAGCCGCCGGTGTGCGCGAGCACACGCAACGAAATTGACCGTCATCATATCCCCCATTCACACTTAGCTTGAATGGGGGATATGATGACGTCAATTTCGTTGCGTGAGCTCGCGCACACAGGCGGCTGCTCGATCGTGGAAACATCGTGCGCCACTTATTATAGACACTGAAATGTTTGGTTCAGCATTCCTGTGAGAGGCAATGAAAACCATTACGACGCCACGGTGGCAGTGTGTGCTGACGAGTGGAGGCACGTTGGGATGCCTTCCATTTCTAGATCGCAGACAACTCCCCAGACGGTGCTCGCATACTCGGAAGATTTCGATCTGGATGAGTATCGTATACCGGCGTGCGGTCATGTATCACTACTGCGTGGTGCATGTTAAAGACCCTAGGCTAGCAGTCGTACTGCACTTGTTAAATTGCTTATCTATAGTGTGCGAGAATGTCGCCATTGTTATGGCAAACTAACCTCTTGCTGTATAAACAACTAACGACTAATTTAACTTTTACTTTTGACTTTACTCTGAAGAGGTCCATTGTAGCTGCTGTTTCGCTCGCCCATGAAGTGAAACAAACTCTAGGTATCTCGAAAAAAACAAAGTCCCTGCCCTACAGCGGAGCGAGGTCCTCTTATGACAGTTCGGGATGGTTACCCCTAGCTCTCCTGTAGCAATAGGGCACGTTGACATTAACCGTGCGGAACCTTTTGTACTATAAACGCAATAGAGGGACGAAAAGAGGGTGCACTAGGAAGGGGGCGTCTGTTTGTTCCCCCCATCGGACGCAGGTCGGAAAATATTTCTCTAATCGAAGCGTGGAGAGGCCCGGGATTACGGGCCTGCGAAAAGGAAGCAGGATTGTGTTAGGAGAGGAGGGAAAGGAGATGCGCTGCCCCCCCCCGTTATTTATTTTGGGGAGGATTCAGCGCCGTTCGGGTCTCAGGCTACGGGTTTGAGGAAGGCGGGAGAAGCGGCCCTAGGTGTTTGAGGTTGTTAATCACGTCGGAGGCCGAAGAGTGGAATGTCCGGTGGTGCGAGCGTGCTCCGGCCGGCCCTGAATCACTCGACCTCCCTTTGGCCAATAGGTTTGTACGGTCGGATTTGGAAGTGAAGAAGATGCGTCCCTTTCTACCCTCTTCCCCCATCTATTCTGTGGCCCGTTACTTTTATATACAATTTTAGTGTTACGATCACGCGTTGCGCTTCTTTCGATTCTTCTGTTTTTACGAGTTTAAGTGGGAACGAATGCCAGGATGTGTATATATATATATATATCGGGGTGGATAGACGAGGGGGTTTAGAGGGGTGGAGCTATTCAATGCTGTGGTCTCGGACTGTAGCGTCTTTATTTTTTATTTTTTATTTGTCCAATATTAGGATTCTTTAGCGCGGGAGAAATTGCGCGGAGCGGGTTTTGTTTACGGTTGGTCGTTTTCGCCGGACGCTCGTTGCTATTTCCTCCGACGCTTGTGTCCCGAAAGGGATTGGCACCTTTCGTCTTGTTTTGCAGGTTGCGTTCGTGTACTTGTTAGGCGCATATGTTTTCATGCGCTTGCATGAATATATGTAAAATTTGTCATGCGTTCTAAAAACACAACAAAGAAACACTGAGGTCAAACCGGCGACGAAGACCGGATTTATCCGGGCTTTCTGACCGACTTAATTTATCGCCGAAATTTATTCCAGTAAAGCGCTTCCAGGCTCAATATAAAATATAGACTGTTGTTTCATTCAGTTTTCCTTCGGGTCATTTATACTTTCATTTAATACAACTTAAACGAGTCTATTAACTAACTAGTGAATCATGGAATTGAAATAAAAATTACTATGAGAAGAAAATAAGATTTACGGACGTGGGAATTATTATGCTTTAGTCTATTTTTTCATTTGTTACTTCATTTTCTTAGTGTGCTATATTTTATATACATATTTATTTGCCCGATTTTTTTTTGCATTGTACACGAAATCTAGAGAAGAGATAGGCGCAGTTTGCAACAAACTTTACCTGAGTAGTCACTGTGTTTCATGACCTAGTACCATAAAACAAAGGCGTAGTTTGGCAAAGGCTTACTATGCATATGTATAACGCAGGTGATAACAGGTTCTCACTGGACTATTCACATCTCGAACACTTCACGGCGTTTGGTAGGCTAGAGGCGAGAATTAAGTCTACTTTTGTCTTCTTTTTTTTAATCGAGAGAAATTACCCGTCAACTTGTCTATTAAAACGTACTGACACCAAAAACGTACTGACAACGTCGTAATGAAAATACAGGGCAGCCAATTGATGGTCGAGGCAAATTTGCAGAGAATAAACGGGTGATTATTTATGAATGCGATAGCATTTATCGTTGCACGCCTCCAAATTTAGAGGGAGAACTGAATTGGTGCATACGTCGTGACGTAAATTTTTCCGCTAAATGTAGCGGGTAAATTCCACGCTAAAGTTAGCGTCGTCCTCTATAGTCCGTTGCAACTCAAGAGGGTAGGGCGTGGGACGGCAAGGCCGGGGAGGAGGAAGCAGACGGAACGCTGGCGAGGAGAGGGAGAAACCTCCCTCCTCTCTACAGTGTTCAGGCTGCTTCCTCCTCCCCGGCCTTCCTTTCCCTCGCAATACCTTCCTGAGTGGCAACGGACTATAGGATGACGCTAAATCCTTATCGTCTTTGAGATCCTTCTAGAGGTCGTCCTTGAGGTCATCGTAGACGTCGTTCTTAACGTTGTCCTCTAGGACGTCGTTCTTAACGTCTTTCTCTAGGACGTCGTCCTCAACGTCGTCCTAGGTGCCGTCCTTGACGTGGTCAAAGACGACATCTAGAACGACCTCTAGGGTGACTTCAAAAACGACCTCTAGGAAAACCTCAAGGACGACGTCGTCTTTGGCCTCTAGGATGACCTCTATGGTATCTCAAGGACAACCTCTCAGGCTACCTCGAGAACGACGTTTAGGATGACGTCGGGGGCGACGTCCCAGGGGACGACGTTGAAAACGACGTCTAGGATGACCTCTAGGTCGATCTTAAGAACAAACTCCAGGACGACCTCTACGACGGCGTCGAGGATGACGACAAGGTTGTCAGGTTCTTCGACGGGGTACGAATGTGAAGGAGTGCGTACTGCCGCTCCGCATACGTGCGACGCAATGGGGTGCAAGCACGGTAAGCTGAAATGGTCTACTGCGCATACCAACTGCGCATTAGAAGGCCAGAATATACATAGCTGAAAATCTTGAGTAGTAGCCTAATAATGCTATCGCATTGAAAGGCATACCAATCTAAGCTTTTTTTTAACCTTGTTCCCACCGGATCAGACCAACTCGTGGCCGAACCGCCACGAGACGGTGTTGAATGCAGAACAGCACGCAGTGGGGTAAGTGGAGTCAGTTCAAACACGTTTGTCGCCAATCATCAATCGTCGTCGGCATAATCACGGCTGCGCGCGCGCTGCTACGTAACGTTGCTATGGGCACGTTTCGAACGTGAGACACATTTCAAAAACTAAGTCGCCCTGGGCCTAGTGTCTCTTCTCGATGGATTACGTGCAACTGCCCTAATTGTGTGCCGGCAGATTAATCGACGATTGCGTGAACCGTTCATGCGGAGTGTCGTAGACACGCGATTCGGTTAGCGCTATCGATCGAGTGAATGACGGTGTTTCATTGGTCGAAACGTCGAATGATTTATTAAAATATATATTTATTTACTTGAGGTTAAATGACGCTCTAGTGTTTGATCGGGGTATATACCTTCGAGAAGAAGGCAGAGTTGACGGTCTCTTTGGACAGTGTGACACTTCAGGAAGATACAGTTTTCAATTGTCAATGTCAACGGTTGGAGAGCGGTACCAGTAAAATTACTTTAAGGCTGTTTTCGAATTATGTTAGGGAACAATATAATTGATGCGAACGCGTTTTGGGATAGTGTAAGCAAGACAGAGTAATGATTCACCAATTAATAAATGTCGTTGATAGGCCAAAGTAGTCTTGACCGTTTTGCAGATATAGCATTTCCAACTCGTAAAACTAAGAAAATTTATAATGCATTTCCAATTGCATCATAATAATAAGAAAACTCACAGTTCGAGCTCAAAATATCAGGTTAAGTAACAGAGTAGAAATACTGAGAGCGAGAGAAAATGACAACTAATCAACATTTTTAAGATAGCTTATGCATTAGTTACTGGGACTAGCTGTTGTGCGAACTACAAACCAGACTGGTCTTGGAATAAAGGCAATTACAATTTTACGCGTACAAGTTTCGAAACAATTTATGGACGGCTAGATAGGAAGCTTTATAAAATTAATTAACTTAACTGATAGAATTCAAAAATCCTTACACCAGCAACCTTACATCCATCATATTCTTTTCATTTCAGGGTAAAATGTTCAGCTTATGAGTCATTCCTTCTTGTGTTGTTCTCCACGTGTTTGCCGTCACGATTAAGGAAATGAGGAGGGGTAATCTTAGCTCAGTTTGATCTAACTGACCAGAATTTTAACTTTATAAATGAATAGTGACAAATACATCGTCTAGTGCTCAAGAGAGCCAGCTCTGTGTGAGGGGCACGCCTGAGCTCTGCTAAACATTATTTTCAGAGGTACCTTTAATACGGGAATTATAATAATTTATTGTATATCTGAAATGGGTTGTTCTTTAGTTACAGTGAGACGCTTCGCTTTAGCTATAAGCATCTTGATTATTTAAATAAATACTCTGAGCACCATTTCTTGAGAAATAACAACGTAGTTAGCATCATTTGTTTTCTAAGTGAAAACAAAATTCGATATGAGTATGAAGTAAAAATACTTAGTTTTATATTTAGACACAAGAATGGGCTAAGTTACGAAGATCAGTTACCTTCATGTATATGGTGAAAAATACCCTAAAATGGACAAGACAACACCGTCCCAAATTGTATTGTCTCGATTTTTTGTGACTAGTTTAAAGTTGTTTTGTTTGTTTTTAGTATAATTGTTTACCAGCTGCAGCCATTATTTCAACCTCCATGTAGATTTGTGCATGAAACGCTCGGTTCAGTAAACTATTACCTGCACAAGGATTGGGCACAAATGTTTTGTTTCTAAACCTAAAAAAAAAAGAAAAAAATTATCATTGTGAATATGAAACCGTAATAACAAAGAGGGGAAGCAGTAAACAAAACGCGTTTGTGTGGCGTTTTGTATTTCACCTGTATCGCACTGTTTCTGTTATTTTTATCATCGAAAAGAGAAAACAACGACAACTTCATTTTGCTTCTTGGTATCAACGGAAAGAACAATCATGGCATTATACATTTTAAAAACATACATTCAGCAAGCCGTGTTTTCTACAGTTTTATAGTGGCAGACCGTCACTCAACTACCGTAAAATATAGAGCATAGTGCCCATGTCGCAATAAGCGCCAACCCGCTACGTTTGGAGCACTTGGATATAAGCAAAGGGAATACCAAGCGCCCAACCCAACAAGCCTGTGAGCTGATTGAACTTAACGAGGTGTTCCTTTATGCCAGCTGCTTCTCTGAGAAGCCGGTACAAATTGTTCTATGCGTCGGTGCAAAATTTGACACCACCGCGCCCGCACGAAGCAGGTTTGGTGAGAGTGGTTCGGCTGCTTTAAACATTATGGGGTTTGGTAGACCACCGTTCCGTCGGATCAAACAGTGGTCAAGCACGGACCTATCTGACCATGTGCCCTTTCTAGGTTTTTCTCTCGGACCTAGCAAGCGCATATTGCCTTTCTTTTGTGTGTGATTATCTGCAACTTGTTAGTTTGATGCTTGCTTGATGTTTTACCTGAAAATACCGTAAAAAACAAAAGTCGCAGCTGCAATATGATTTCTCGACCAAACCATAATATGGAGAAATGTGTTTTATGAGAAATGCCGCCGACGTTCACGATCAATCTGGTTCTTCCTGGCACGTGCCGCCGCGTTTTTTAGAGTGTGAGGTCTTAGGTGCCCGTTTCCGTGTTTCGCGGCGTCGACGTCGGCGTCGGCGTAACCCCGTTTAATTTAACGGGAAAATTGACGTCACGCGACCTCAACACCAATTAAATTCCCCTCTCAAATTAGCTGGGAAATTCAGTTTCTCTGCTAGATTTAGCGCGAAAATTGACGTCACGGGACCTCAACGCCAATTCAATTCACTGCTAAATTTAGCGGAGAATTGAATTGGTGTTGAGGTCACGTGACGTCAATTTTCCCGCTAAATCTAGCGAAGAAACTGTATTTGTTCATAGGTGACGTGACACCAAGTCATGTGACGTCATTTTCCCCGCTAAATTTTAGGGGGAAAAAGAATTGGAAAAAAGCGGAGAGGGGAATGGATCAGAAAGTGAAAGGAGGAGAGTGTATGGAGGACGAGGAGGGTCCGGAGAAGGAGGAAGGGCATACCCTCCTCCTCATCAAGAGATGCGCTCTAATTTCGCATGACAGAGATTTGGAAACGTCTTTCATTTTTCTGAACCGTCGCCTTATCGTCCTCTTTGACAGAACAAGAACGGCAGGGCATGTTTTTCGAAAGCCCGGCCTGCAGCACGAGCTCCACGCCTTCCGCCGTGCTATGGCTGCGCGTGCGCGCATGAGGCGCACGAGATGCGGAAGCGTTGTGGAAGGCGGAAAGCTCGTGCCGGAGGCGGGACAACTGAAGGAGCTTCAGTTGTCCCGCCTGCAGCACGAAATCCTTGCCGTTCTTACCTTGTCAGTAACCATATTTTTGTTTTCTTGCGACGACACAGAGGGTACGCAAACTGAGCCGACGGAGCGTCCTGGGGTGACTCATCGTTTCGCGTGTCAACACGCGCGGGTGGGTTGGCAAGTGTCCCTTGGAACATGTTTCAAACGTGAAAAGGGCTATTTACCCTCTAGATTTCTGCTGCCGTCTTCACTTTACTGGGAAGAACCGCCACTCGTGTACCTAAAATCTGAGTTAGATCTCGCTAAAATGCAATTGTGTATTAAATAAGTATTATATAAACTTTTCGGGCATGCTGGGTGGGTAGTTCGCGAGTATACGATGCATGCCACGGTGTCACTGTGCGTGCTGGCTGATTGACTTCACATGTGAGTACTGTAGTTTTGGCACTGTTTCTGAGCGCCTCTATGACCACTTAATTTGTATGGAAAGGTATCTGCGATAAAAAGTCAAGATCACAAAACGAAATTAAGCATATATTTGTTTTGCTCTCCTCGTTTCCGCAGCACAACTTCTCATTACCTTTTTTCTTTCATTTTCTTTTTAAATGCAAATAACGTCGTGTTGAACACACTTTCTTAGTGACTGTAGCCGTGGACTTTTCCTGCTTAAGAACCGGGTTGAACCGGTTCGCTTTTGGTGAAACTGGTAACCGAATCGTTTTACTCGAATTTATCACTGGACCGGAACCGAACCGGAATAATGACCGGTTCGACTCCCTGCTTCTAACATTGTCAAACTTATTTCAAACTCGCGTTGCAGGATGCGTAAATATTTAGACACTATATTCGCAGAAATGAAATGTTCCAAAGCAACTTTATAGATGTCGGCACTATGTTAGTGTGCTTGCTCGTCGTAAAGTGGTTAACAGCGTCTAGAACGAACTCGGTCACACTACGACGCAAACACGCGAACCAGACTTAAGGCTCTCGCAGCGATCTTAGTTGTTAGGGCTGGCTCACACACTTGCGACTGCTTATACGTCCGAGTGCATTACGACCACTCCTGATCTTCTACGACGGGAGAGAACACGCTGGCAAGCTGGAGCCATCTATAAGGTGGCCCTGGAACTGCATTTCACTAGAGAGAAGGTTTTGCGTTATTTACGACAGCAAATGTACGTGCTTTCTATGAGTAATGGAGATTTATAACATGGGGAAAAAGTTTTATTTTAAAAACCCCAAAAAATAAAATATTGATGCGGGGAAAAAAAGAAGGAAATATACGAAAATTGATTGGTTCATACAGTTGCGACTGTTTACGACCTTTTGTGGTCTCTTCCGATGGGAGAACATACTGGCGTCATCTATGGGATAGCCATGGAACACTTGCGGTGTCTGTGTATTTCCTCGTATTCCTTTTTTCCGCGCATCACTATTTTATTATTGGCTCAAAAAACTTTTGTGAATCCGACAAAAACAATCTCAAATTTGATTTCGCAAATATTGTAAAACTTTCACTCTAGTTAAGTGCAGTTCCAGAGTCGCCTTATAGATGGCTCCACCGTGCCACTGTGTTCTCTAGAGCATAGACTGAAAGAGCGGATGATTCTTAAACAATGTGGAGCGTTTGCAATTTCATGGCGGACACCACCTGCGGAGATTGGTCGCAAATGCGCATGCGCTGCCTCGTCGTGCGACAAAGAGGAAAGCAGGCGGAAAAGCGGAGACGCTTGCAGGCGATCGACGCCTTTTCCACCTCCTCGCAGCAAACCCGGCCCACAAACCACGTGCCCCGTATCGCGAAGTTGGAGACTCTCTGTCATATGTCCTCTCCAGTGTTGTCTCGTCGTAAGAGATCAGAAGGACGCGGTCCTAAGCAAACGCAAGTGTGTGAACGGGCCTTCATCCTCCGGCGGGAAAGCCACACCAGACGGTCTGTATCTAGCGTAAGCACTCCCGATGTCTCGAGTCATCGTCCTTACCCGCGTTGACGTGGCCCGCCAGATTGGCCAGAAGACCAGCCGCGTCGGCAAGAGGACAAACAGGGGAGCGGAAATCCACTAACCGGATTACAAGTCGCAATTTGCGAGCGGTGCCGCGTCCATCCCCACCAGTGTTGCCACTCGGAAAGCCGCAGAGCCAGAAGGCGGGCAAAGATTGGATTTGAGCAGGGCGCCGCTCCTGATTCAGGCCTGTCTCTCAACTTGCCCCGGGGGCGGCTTTAGATGCGGGGACAGAGACGATGGCCCCCTTTTTTCCCCGCCGTTGCTGCCTCGCCCCGCCTCAAATTCAGCTTTGTTTGATATTTTTCTTACGTTACTATTGAGGGAGTCCTCGCGACAGTTCCTCCGCGACCGAGTTTTTGATGAGTACTGCACATAGAGATGTGTTAGTTTACGAGATCGCGATTATGTCGGAAGCTACAGCTGTGTCTCGTGTGGGTTCTGCATGGGGCTACGCCTGTCTTTTTGGTTTCTTTCTCAATGTTTTTAGTTGGTTCGGTTCAGAAGCTGCGCCCTCGTACCCGATGAGGCAGCACCCTACTTTGTAACCAGATTTAAATATGTCTATGGCTTGGCGTTGGTTTGAGTAGCCAGTGCTGTCAGGCTCAGGTGAATACCACTGAGCTGGTGAGTGAATGACGGCGCCACCATTTAATTAGACTTCGTCACGGGGCTGTTTTTGTAAAAGTACGTTACACAGAGTTTTTTGATTTACGGCTTTACGGGCGGAAATTGCCCGGTATTTGTAGCCCCTTGCTATTTTGGCGTCAAACGGTACAGCTAGTTATCTAGTGAAAGAGAGAGTCAGAGCTGCTGCTTTTGCTTGGCCTTAGATCTCGCTGGCTAGAAAAAATGCGCAAATCAATGCAATTCAGTTAACCAGTAAGTTGAGAATTTATTATATTTTACAATCAGAACAAAGCCCACCTGCGACACTTGACCGGGTTTGACGGAAAACAAACCTCCGTAATGCTTTGTACCAAAACTGGGCTGGTAACTTACGTGTGCCAATCACTGCGATCTGCACTAAAACAAAATGAGAGTTTTCTTTATCACAAAACAAAGAGACAGCCAATCACGGCAATCGATTGAAAGATTTCAGTAAATGACGAAGCTTAGGATAAAATTGGATCCGAAAAATGCGATTTGTGCAGGGACGAGGAGCAAGTGAACGTCACGCCCTTTCTGATCTAGTCGTCATCTGTGCTTCGCCATTGGCTGAAATCCTTCTGTCGATCGCCGTGATTGGCTATCTCCCTATTTTGCAGGAAAGCAAACTCACAGATTTTCCTTTAGGGTGCAGATGGCAGCGATTAACGTTTCGTGGGCTCTGCAGGGAAAGTAAACACACGACTTGTTTTTATGGGGGACACATCGCCTATACTTCGTTTCAGATTAAGACCAGACTCAGTCGATGCTGCAAGAACGAGCATGTGGCCCTGAACGGTGCTTGCACTGCGCGAGCGGGCGTGCTTGGCAGGGACGCTAAATCCCGGAGCTCATGCATGCAGCATCGGCTGCGTCTAGACTTAAGCTTACACCAAGCCTGCGAACAGCCTCCCCTATCTCCACGGAACATACTCGCTCTAGGATGGCGCCAGGCCAGAGCAACGTTACTGGAGCAAGCTCAGTTTCACAGCTCCGCCTGCGACGTGGGCTCAGTGGCGGTCACGAGAACTAGCAGCGCTGCAGTCGAGTCTTACTTCCGGATCATCTAGCCCGCCAAGTCTGAATAGCAATACTTGAGCTTGGGCGAGTTGGTGATTCATACTAACACTTCACAGCGTATGGAAACAGACGCACACAAAAATAAATTTGAAACACTCAAAGAAAGAACACTCACAATGCTCTGATTTCTGCGGTGTATAACACTTCATCTTTTTCATATTTTTTTGCTACTATACACATGGAAGTAAAAAAAAAAGGAAGAAAAGAGGAAAAAAATGACCGCATCTCCACGTGGTGAATGATGTTGATTGGGGCGAAGCTCTGGTGGTGGTGATGATACTGATTTTGTTCTGAGGTAGTGCTGAATGGTGCTGATTTCTTTTTATTGCTCATAGGTAGTATTGAGTTCCGGGTTGCGTTTTGACTTCAATATTACTGATTTATGGTCGGTAAAATGCAAAGCCAGTGGTTCTTCTAGCGGATCAGCTTGGATCCGCTAGAAGCCGTGGGAACGCATCTCCACCGCTTAAGTCAACGGTCCATGTCCGAAAGAGAATGTGTGGTATGGAACGTGGTTATATGCACATTTGAGCATTTGACCGCAGCGCCCTCTCGTCTATAAACGTTGAGGCAATGCATGCAAAGTTTAACGCGATTATATAGGCATTTGACCGCAGCGCCCTCTCCTGTATAGACGTTGAGCGGCTACATGCAACGTTTCATCCATGACATCCCCAGCTCTTGAGTTACTACCACATCTCAGAGCCCCCTACTCGTCCCGCAGTCGTGGCCGAGTGGTTAAGGCGATGGACTAGAAATCCTTTGGGGTCTCCCCGCACAGGTTCGAATCCTGTCGACTGCGCAAACATTTTTTTCTTTTTTTTAAGAAGACATGATGGGATGGCAATCGATGTGAGCACGGACGCCGGACGGACGGACGGGCAAGGCTAGACCCTAAGGAGCTTCGCCCCTACAAGAAAAGGAAGCTCTCAACATGGTGGTAGTAGACGACGCGCGAGACAGGGAAGCAAGATCCGACTGCAGCGCCGCTAGTTCTCGTGACCGCCACCTGGGCCACTCGCCTCTGCAGGCGAGAATAGGATGGAGCTGCGAAACTGAGCTTGCTCCAGTAGCGTTGGGCCAGAGCTCGACGCAGTGCGTTTTAGAGCGCAGCTCTTAGGCGCCCGTTTCCAGCTTGAGCGGCGTCGCCGTCGCCGTCGCCGTCGGCGTCGGCGTAACCGCGCGGTGCATGATGGGTAAATTTCCTCACTAAATTTATCTGGCGGGAAATTTTCCCCGCTAAATCGTGGCGGGAAAATTTTCCCCGCGAAATCTGGCGGGAAATTTTCCATGAGATCTAGCGGGAAATTTTCCCGCTAAATTTATAGGTTCGCTAGATTTATGGAAAATTTTCCCCGCTAAATCTAAGGGAAAATTTTCCCTCTACAAATCTAGCGGAAAATTTTCCCCGCTAGATCTAGCGGGAAAATTTTCCCCGCTAAATCTAAAATTTTCCGCTAAATTTAGCGGGAAAATCCCCTCCTCGAGGGGGTCACGTGACCACCAGGCCACGTGACCCCACTTCGAGGTACGTGACCCTCCCCCCCCGTGCCTTCCTCCTCAAGAGCTGTGCTCTAATTCGGCGTTACAGGGAGTTGTAAACGGCTTTCATTTTTTCGACGCACTGATTGGACACGAGGACCAGCCGAGCGCTGACGAAGCACTCGTGAACCAATCTGTGTTTGCGCTCGATCCCACTGCGATGAGGTCAAGATGCTAGTGCACGGACCTTGAATATTCTAGTTGGAGTTATCTTTGAAATGCCCTATTTTACTGAAGTGCACCGTTTCGGTGTAGAAAAACATCCTCTAACCGGCCCAGCCGAAAAAACAAAAACAACAAAAAACAACGGTATGTTTGCCGCAAAAAAACACAAAAAACACACGCACAAGAAACAGAGGTATTGTGTTTTGGGCGGAAGCAAGGCGCGTTCTGTGTTAGCCATGAGCGCACACGACGGCGCAGATTGGATTAGTCCGTAATCGGATCTGGTGACTGTCTTCGCGCGTGCGACGGCCCAGAGGTCGAACAACGGACGACGAGATCAATGTCGTGCCCTCCATCGCTTCCTTCTCCGACTGGGTCACGTCGTCGTCCGAGTTCTTCCCCGGTGTATCATGAAGTGTTGCATGCACGCCTCCTATAGTTTTATTTTTCTTTCTCTCTTGCTATGGCAGATAAGTTCATATTTACTCGGTACTGAACGTGACGACAAAATACTTTTCAAATAGACCGATTTTCACTGGTTGCTTCGCTATTGCATGGAAGCCCGGAGGCCTCAATTCAGAGAGCGAGGGCAAAGAAAAGAGTGTTAAAAATAGTCTATATCTTACAAGAACGATTCGACGACGTAAGGCAAAATAAGAAGGTAGTCGAGCTGGCGGAGAACAAATTTATTAATACGGTTACTATAACAAATAGGACAAGATGTACTCACGAAAGCAGTCATATCTTTGAAGACAGGGATAAAAGCCGTGCCGATGCTGCTTTCCTTGTCCGCTTTGGTATAGGTTAGCCTCCTACCGACGTGCGGTGGTATAATAATCCATGGAGGTAGGAAGCTTCTGGAAGGGACATGAAGCCACCAGAGGTAAAGTCAGAAGTGTGGAGGGAGACGCCCCCAACAATGACCAAAACCACGACTACTCTCGAGGGTGACCAAAACAGCTGTGGTTTTGGTCATCGTTGGAGGCGCTTCCCTCCGCACTTCAGGCTTCACCTCTGGTGGCATCGTGCTGCCTACAGAAGCTTCCCACCTCCATGTATTACTCACTACTGCATGGATGAATGGATGGATGCTGTGCCCTTTATAATGGGCGGTAGCTTGTGCAACCCATGGCCTACAAAATACCTTTTAGTCACCGACATCGTAAGAAACGCCCCAGCGCCGGGCTTAGTATGCTCGCGCCTCATGTTTCCTGATTGGTGCTTTGGCGTTCTTAGTGGCTCATGCTACGATCTCATTTGCTGCGGGACGGTGATAAGATGAGGGTGACTCGCCACGTCTTGCGTTGCTTACGCTCACAGTGACTACATGTTAGCAGTTGTTCTGCAATGACTGCACTGCTCATGTTCAGTTTGAATCAGTATGGCCGTACCTCAAACACAAACCGATTTTTCTCTGTCTAAAGTTTTATGATTACTT
This sequence comes from Ixodes ricinus, assembly GCA_037355805.1. Taxonomy (NCBI): domain Eukaryota; kingdom Metazoa; phylum Arthropoda; class Arachnida; order Ixodida; family Ixodidae; genus Ixodes; species Ixodes ricinus. The sequence continues at coordinate 95,836 of JAZHYW010003839.1, read as the reverse complement.
TGTCATTTTTTTATCGCCTTACTCCGGAATTCGGACATTATCGTGTACGAACTAACATGTAATTTTTTGGATGCACGCCCTTCACCTCGATCCGGTATATGAAATTTACATATATATGAAACTTTTGTTTTTGTTCAATGTCACAACTTTTTCAGCAATAACCAGAGGCAAAAAAAAAATAGACTCTACTCACCGGTGTGTATGTAGGTGTGCTTCTTCATGTCCGACTTCTGGTGGAACCGCTTCCCGCAGTACTCGCACGGGTAGGGCCGGGTGTCCGAGTGAATGAGCAGGTGTGTGGACAACGTCGAGGAGCGCTTGAACGTCTTGCCGCACTGCTTGCACTCGAAGGTGCGCTCGGACGTGTGGACGGCTCGGTGCTGGCTCAAGCTGACCTCGTGACCGAAGGTCTTGTTGCAGAGCTCGCAGGCGAAGGGCCGCTTGCCGCTATGAGACCTCCTGGCGTGCACCTCGAGTCCGTGGGCCGTGGAGAACATCTTGTCGCACTTGAGGCACGAGTAGACATCGGACAGCGGGTGGTGAAGGTGGTGAAGGTGGTGTAGATGATGGTGGTGGTGGTGGGGGGACAGGAGTCCCGCAGAAGCCGCCAGGGCCTGGGGACTTAGTCTCTGGCCGAGCTCCATCTGACCGCTGTGACCCTGCAGCGAGTTGGAGAGAACGCCTAAAACCGCAGTCGCACCTCTAAATGCGGGGAGTTATCGTTTGAGCCCGTTCTCGTTTCGACCTCCTTGTTTGGACCTTCTCAAAAGACACATTCTCAAACCGTCCTTCTCGGTAGGGCCCGCAGCATTTGGTCCATTCTCGTTACAACCTTCGTGTTTCATCCTCCGAAGAAAAAGAAAAAAATGAAGGAATTTTGAGTTATTTGTGTTATGGCTTAATCACCGCATATCCTCGAAGAAGCTTCTTCAAGTTCGCCCCCTCCCCTCCCTCAACTACCCTAGCACGCACGCGCTCACATACACGCGCACACGGGATTGCGTCCCGCGGTTCGGCTAATGGTTCCTGGAACACGTCCGTTCTGCTCTTGAAACATGCAGCGAAGGTCAGGATCCGCTCCTTGGGTTGTCCGGATGTGGTCGCAGGCGCTGGGAAATCAAACATTGAACTGCTTCTCCCTTGTGTTAATGTGTGTCTTCGTATGTCCCGCGTTTTGCGGGCAGCGGGAGGGTGCACTGTGGGTGAGCCAATTCCCCCTCCGCTCCAAACTAAATTTTTTTTTCTTAAAGTTGATTGCGGTAAACGTTACGGGCCGTCAGAGCCAATGCATGGCTGAGAATCACGTACCATTAAGTCGCTGTGAGAACGGGATCAAATACGAATAGGGCCCAAATGCGAAAAGGACGGTTTGGATGTTTTGAGAAGATTCAAAGGGGAATGTCCAAATGAGAATGGGGAAAAATGAGAAAGGGCGAACTGCGAACGGTACGTTTTTGGGTGTGTCTCAAAACTTCCCGTTCGCATTTTGCCCTTTATCATTTCGCCTCGTTCTTGTTTGGACCTCCTCGTTTGAACCATTTCAAAATAACGAAACAGTTTTTTCTTCGCATTTGGGCTTATTCGCATTTTGTCCCGTTAGCACTACGACCGAATGACACGTTGTACGTTTTCATCCTTGGATTGCCTCCGACGGCTCGTAACGTCCTCTGCAATCCAATTAAAAAAAATAAAGTGTGGAAAGGGGGAAAAGAGGGGGGGGGGTGAAGGAGGCCACTTTCAGTGCACCCTCCCGCGGCCCGGAAAAAAGAGAGGACATAAGAAGCCGGGCTTTGACACAAAGGAGCAGTTCGATATTTTATTGCCCGGTGCCAGCGACCACTTCCGACCAATCCAACGAGCGTGTCCTGAACTTCGCAGCATGATTAAAGAGCCAAATGAACGTATTCCCGAAACCATTAGCCAAACCGATAGGCCAAAGCACGCGTGCGTGTGTATGTGAGCAGTGCGTGCAGGGAAAATTGGGGAGGGGGAGGCCGGCGACTGGAGGAAGCCTCTTCAGGGACAGGCGGCGACCAAGCTATAGGACGGACACCTCGAAGTGCTCCCATTTGATTTTTTTTTAAGACGATGGAACGCGAATGGTGTAATATGAACGGACCAAATTCGGTGGGCCCAACCGAGAAGAACGTTTTGAGATTGATCGATTTGAGAAGGTCCAAACTAGAAGGTCGAAACGAGAACAGACCCAAATTAAAATGAACCCCATGAGGCATGTCCGTAGGCAATTCTGTCATTATGTCTGCAAATGAACACGTACCTTTTTTATGATGTTTGAGCAGTAAAACAGCGACTCTAAGGAAGCTACCCACCCAAGAACATTAGGACTTCACCCGCTCCCCTCCACGTCATCTCCTCACCCTCGCCCAACAGAATCATTAAAACTAGGTGCAGTGCGAGCTTCAGGTGAATATTAACCATGTTGAATTAATCGAGTTGAGACGTCATCTTGTTCTGTGTTAATCCATATCTACGATATGGTAGTGTTTCGGCGATCTGATTCGAATCTAAAGCTAAAATGCAACGATGGTCGGTCAAACAGCTATCATAGTGTAATTAACATTCGGATGTTAAATCATTCGGTGCTCAATTCTATATGTAGATATCGAGACAGAATATTTCGTCTTGCGATCTCTAGACCAGCTCGGCTGCAGCGGAGCTGGTCCAAGCGATTGCAAGAGGCTAAAACCGGTTTGATCTACTCGGTCGAACTCGGTCGCAAGAGTGTAACGGCCTTAAGAAAAGAGGTGTTTTACAAAAACAGTTTTAGCTGGAGCATATATTTCCGAAAAGCGGTGTTTTTTGGTTTCAATTTCGTATTCTTGACACCGACGGTCGCGTATCGGTGTTTCTTTGCATTTTAACTGATTTAGTATTTTTGACACTAACAGAGTCTGTCAGGGTTTATCGGTGTTTCTCTCTGCCTGATTGTACTTACCAGAGAGGAGACGAGTCCCCCGTTGCTTGCCTCGCTCGAGGAAGGACTCAGGGAGGCGTTGGAGCACGTGGACTTGGCTCCGGCGGCCGGGGCAGGGGACGAGTGGCCGCGCCCGGAGGAGGCCTGTCCGGCCACGCTGGTCGCAGGGTTCGAACCCGGAGGTAGCGGGGCCGGCAGAGGCGGGGGTTCGGGGAACAGCCAGGGCCTCGTGCCCACCCTCAGGTCGCACGTGAGGGCACCGAGTGTGAACGGCCGGAGCTGCAAGCGCCGAGAATCCGTGGGCTCCGAACAGCTTGCTCGTGTCCGGGTGCTTGCCACCTGCGTGGAAGCGTCGCCCTTTCCTTTAGTTAAAAGTGTGGTGTGTGTATGTTTAGACAGTCGAAATTTATTCAGACTCAGTGAGCGTCCGGTGTCTTAGCTGTAGATGCAAAATTTCGACTTGAAACATTTTTGGGTTAGTCAGGCGGGGTCGCCAGATTTAGTGAAGCCACAAATACATAAACTGCAAAGCTCGACGCCGATTGGCTGGTGAAAAAGTCACGTGATCAACGCTGATTGGCTGATTCCGGTGAGTATGAAAAATTCTGGAAAACCTCCAGGTTTTAAAACCCGACTTGCGCCAGTGTCTTGATTCCAGGAACTGCTATCAAGTTCATGTGCCACGCGTTAAGTTATCTGATCGAGAGCGACGTGAGAACAGGCGCCGGGCTTGGTAACGTTCCGGATCGATACCGTAACGTTTCACGTGTAACACAATTGCTCAGCAACTGTTTTCCAGTACAGTACCATTACTACCATGGGGTCTTTACCTGAATCGTGCAGGAGTGATACATGACCGCACGCCGGTACGATGCTCATCCAGATCGAACCGGGCAAGGGTGGGGATTGAGCCCAGTGCCCCTGGGTTCTGCAGCGCGTGCTTTTGCTTGATGCTCTCAGAGCTACGCTGCGTTAAGAAACTCGACCACAGACCTCCATTATTTACATGACAAGAACATGTAAGGTTCAGTCTCATATACTTTTTATTTTACCCGATGGTTTGAGTTGCATATATAAAGATACTGTGAGAACGGCAAAGCAGGAGACAAAGAACCACCTGCGGCTTGCATTTGAGAGCGCAGCTCTTAGGAGCCCGTTTCCGGCTTGAGCGGCGTCGTCGTCGCCGTCGGCGTAACCGCGTGATGCAATATGGGACGCTTCCCATAACGGCGTCACACGTGACTTTACATGTGACGTCGCGAGGCTCACTAGGGTCACGAGTGACGTCACGATTGACGTCACGAAGGTCACCAGGATGTCACGAAGATCACTCGTGAAGGTCACGACCTTCACAGTTACCTTCATGATGCCTTCACGAGTGACCTTCGTGATGGTCACGAGGGCCGCGAGTGACGTCACGAGAGTCACGAGGGAGGAGGGAGGGTAGGAGGAGGAGAGGAGGAAGTAAGGAACAGGAAGGGAGAATGCGAGGAGAAGGAGAGAGGATGAGAAGGAGAGGGGGAAGAGGAGGGGCATACCCTCCTCTCCGTACCTTCCTCTCCTCCTCCTCAAGAGCTGCGCTCTAATTCGGCATTGCAGGGAATTGTAAACGTCTCATTTTTTACGACGTATTGTGAACCACCAATACGTAAAAGCCAGAGCATAAAATATAATTGGCCGGCGAGATGGGACTTAATTGTTGCTAATATCTGGTGACACTAGTCCTTCTAGGTGCGTGTTTATAGCATAAACGACAAAAAAAGTATCAACGCACGGTAGCGCTAAGTCCTCCATGACATAGATGTTGTTTACTGTACAATCGCAATGCCACGATTTTCAGTTTAGAAATTACGAGCAAGACTTACAGTAACGTTTAGTAATGACATATATAGATAGAAGCTAGCCCTATCAGAATGCGACGTTCCAATTTTCCTGTTCAAGAATTGAGGTGTAGAAGAAAGCGGATGTTTGTTTTATGGCTGATGAACACGAAGCGTTTGATCGATGTACTAATGCGTTTCAATTTTTTTAAAATTAGTCATGAGGTGCACACTTCGTGTGATACCTGACTTGTTTCAAAGACATCTGATGTTTATTATTTTAAATGTAAGAATCAACATAAACGATGTCTTATTTACGTCACGTGTCGTTAGGGTATCATTCTAACGTTAGGATCACGTGATCGACCGAGCTTGATTGTAGAAACCTACATGGTGGGATACAAAAATAGACTAACATAAAATGGTGAAAAATAATATGTACTATAATTAAAAATAATTAAGACTAGCACGGTTGTTTACTTACGCATGCTGAACTACTTGCTTAAACTAAAAATGCACTTGTATTTGGATCAATCGATCAAACCGTCATGTAAAGAATTGCCTTTTATGAGGAACGAAGCAGACGCTAACTCCAGACTAAGCCTTGCAGTTACGCTATGCTGTTTATATCGTTGGTACGTCCTTTTGTACCGGTTTTTGCTTTTCTTGTTGCTTTCGTGCTTTCGAGGCTTTTGCAAACTGGCGAAGTCTTCTCGAATGTTCTCGGAGTCGTTCCTCCTGCCTTTTGAGCTTGATTTTGTTGCTGTATTGTTTTTGTCATTTGCGTCGTAAGGTTGGTGGAGCTCGCAGTTGTTTGGCAACCGGCCAATTGTCTTCGACCGTTGCTCGCAATGACAGGCTTCGCTTTTAAGCTACATAAAATTTAGCTACAATAAAAATGCCACTGTGCATTAAAAAAAAGTTTTCGCATTTAATATGAGTTTGCGACCGAACTCTATAGTACTTGAAATGTTATAGAACAATGCTTGCCAGGGGAAAATGTATTCTAACGAAACAAACTTCGAAGATCGGCCGATCCTTTTCCATTTGCTGTCCTACAGCGCCCGCTTTCCCCCGGAACGTGGTTGTCAAGCAGGCAGAGCACGCTTTACAGGAGCTCATCGTCGACCGGCGCTGCTGCCGACCAATGTCGACTATAGTAATATATTTAACGTGAGCGAAGCAGATAAAAAAGTATATATATATATATATATATATATATATATTATACACATATATACTTTATTACTACTTAGTATAAAAATATATATATATATATGTGTGTGTGTGTGTGTGTGTGTCTATTATTTGTTGGTGCTCAAAATGAACGCTGCGAAGGTTTGTGCAGCGAGAGGCCGATCTGTTGTGGAGATTTTAACGATACTGGTTCAGTAATCTGTACCGTGGAGAGCGAATTTAGCCAGCCAAGCGTGACTGCTATATGGCCATTTGACAGCTTAAGAAACACAGGGCGCGGTTTATCGCGTTCGCGTTTCCTGCTTCGTGATTGGTTCATCGGCGTTCTTAACGAACTGATGACGCAATCTTATTGGCTGGTGAGTGTTAATGAGATGCTCGAACCTCGTCATGCCCTGCGTTTCTTAGGTTGTCAGTGACTATACGGCGTGCAAGTTCGTCTGCTCCTTGCGCACCACGTGTGTTTGTTTACCCCCTACACGCGCCCACGTGCATTTTTTACCCCTAAATGCGCCCACATGCTTTGTTTACCTCCTAAATGCGCAGAAGGTTTGTTTACCCCTAAATTCGCCCACATGCGTTCCTTTACCTCTTAAACACGCCGACGGGCGTTTGTTTCTCCCATGACCATCAAGCAACGACGGCTCGACCCTGGCTGCCTCGTCATCGCACGTTAGCTCCACGTTCTTTATGTTTCCCGTCGATTGGTGTGCCCCTCTTTTTTACGTTTCGATGCTCCAAAAGTCGCAATTTAGAACACTTGCTCACCGTGTAGCCTGAGGTGCTAGGCGTGCATAACGCCGCTACTAATTAGGCTACTCCAAGCCTGTACAACGCTCCCTTATATTGAAACTGGTAGGGGTGGAGATTGAATGCCCTCGGCACCTGCGTTCAGTAGCTCGGCTTTTCGCTCTCCATTCTCCGAGCTGTGGTCCACCGACACACTTGACCCAAGGGTCTCCCACTGACTTTGTACACGGATGGAATACAGCGACACCTACAGACATCATTGATAGGAGGACATCTTGTCGGCCGTTAGTGGAATCTCGGGCAAAAACACAGGCACACAGGTCGCGCATCATTTGGGCGATGAGAGCCGAAGAGCGCACTAAACGTGGCAAACATTTAGTGCCGGAAATGTAGCACAACTGGTATCGAGGATCGTATGTGTGTTGCATACTTAGCGATACTGTTAACGCAAGAACTATATTGACGCTTTTTTTCATTTTACTCGTAGAATGTACTTGTGACCGTCGAGTTTTACACATTAGGTTAGTCCCCTACATGACAACCTTCCATGACACTATAGTCAGTCAGACGGTGCAAACGAGAGGGTGGAAACGACTTGCCCCGCCTCCAGGGCGAACTTTCTGCCTTCGATAATGCTTCGGTCTCTCGTGAGTCTCGAGCGTGCAAGCGCAGCCAAAGCACGGTAGAAAGCAACAAGCGCGAGCTCAAGGCCGGACGTTTGAAAGAGACGCCCGGCCTATAGTAATGTTGATGACAGTTCTCCTATTCGAAGATAAGAAAAAAGTAAGTGACGATTCAAGGATTGCTTGGTCGCGCTAAAAGTGTGTACGGTGTACGTATCACTCGAATCACGCTTTGTATAAAGCAGCCCGCAACACGGCGGTCTCTCCTCGCACCCCTCCCCCACAAAAGAAAAAAACGAAGAAATGTCCTGAAGCGTCAGTCCGGGCAGTCACAGAATCCCATGGGCGCTTCTTGCAGCGGAGTAAAGCGTTACAGTTTCCCGGAAGAGGGGAGGGAGAGGGGGATGAGCACAGACACGGAAACAAAAGCCGGTGTTGCCTCTCGGTCGTCCACGGACGCAAAGTTGCCCGCGTGGGGGCTTCGGGCGTCCACGTCGGCGTTAATCACGCGAGTACGCGAGCGGCAACAGGGCGTCCCCTTCACTTGGCCCGGGGATCGCGTGGCGGAGACGTGCAATGAAATTAGCGCGTCACGTGCGTGCGTCTGTGCTCAGCCGCCGGGGAAAGAGAGCCGCTATCGCTTCCAGCGCTGGCTCCCGTGGGACGGGGGAACCGGCCGTGCCGTCTCGCCCTCTCTCGTTTCATACCCGCCATTGTTTTCACTTTGTTCTTTCTTTCCCCTTTCTGTTGCATCCTTTGATCGCGGTTCTCGAGAGCACGAGCAACCTGTGGGGCGAGTTGTGAAGGTGCTTCGGCTTAGTTGGCCCGTTTCTTTTTTGTTTTGATTTTTTGTGCGTCAACAAACTTGCTATCTCTGCATATCGGCTGTTCCCAGACATGTAGGGTACTCATCGCAAGTAATAAAATTACTTGTGATCGATGACAGTTTGGAGTTATTTTGTAATAATGCCACTACATTTATTAGAAAGTAATTTCGAAAGTAATTCGATTATTTTTGGAAGCACTAAGTTTACTGGTAACCGGTACTATTTTTCCACCCTCTTCGCAATGGCGTCCTGAGTTTGTACTAATTTCCTTCCAAGAAATCATCGATACAAATCTCCTATAGGAGGATAATTTACCAACATTTATTGATTAGGAAGATCAGTAGCTTAGAGTTCGTCGATTCTAATCTTATATTGGACGGTAGGAGGGAGCCGTTTTGAAATCGGCAGAAATATCTGTCGTTTTGACAGCCCGAGGCGAACGGAAAAGTAAAGGTTACTTTTTTAAGCAAGGACCAGTTACATTGCTTCTCAAGTAATCGTGTAATGTAATTAAATACTTTTTAACAGAGAGTGATTGTAATTGGCACCGACTACTTTTATCGAGTAACATGTACAAGACTGGTTGGTATTCAATTTTCGGTTTGCTGAGCTACGTATCTTTCAACGTAGTTCCGCTTCACGACAGGTATTATAAACGTTTGAGTAATATATTGACTTTTACAGCGATGACTGTTATGAGATTTTACCCCATATGAAATGATGTTGATGTCAAGTTCATCAATATTGTAACGTCACGTAACGATGTCACATGACATCACGGTGTCACGTGGCGGTTAGACTGAATGAGTGTGTCACCCTTCGAGCAGACTTTGGCAATTGGTCCTCCATGTAAGGTGCAAAATGCATAAGCGCAAGATACGAAAGGATACATTAATGCCTTATAAGATGTCAAGCTATCGCCGTGACTCTGCTGCGAATTCACACACGACTCCTCATTTATTTACTTGTCAAGCAGCTTCTCCAAACTCAGTGTAGACAACGTTAGAAACTTTATAGGTACTAACACAAAATAACGAACATTTTGGTTGGTATTTGCAAAACGGCATCGCTTTTTCCTTTTGGTCATTCTTCTTTTTGTATCAAATTGACAACACAAGGGATATTGGATGGTGTGCATAGTGTACCCCCACAAACTGGCCCTCAAACCACATGCGCCGTTGGGCATGTCGTCCGAGGCATCCGAGGGAGTCTTCAATTTTCACCAACGCCGTCCTCAAGCCGCTCCTCATACAACACAGGTTTTGGATTACGTTCTTTGTGGTGCATCCACAGAATCAAAACACTTTTTTTTTATTACAAAACACTTCGTCGTCTTTTGCATATCACAGCGCTGCTACCATAATCGCGAATCGGCGTTTCTTGTACACCTCCATTTTTCTACTCCCGTCAGCTCGCACCGATGCATGTTGGTGAGAGTGCGGCCGCTAAATACGTCTGATAACAATGACATCCATCTCAGCTCCCGACCGTTCGCATGAAGGCTGGAGTTGGGAACGGAGTCCCGCTGGTTCCGCCGATCACTGACATCACGTACATCCCTCTCCGAAAAACAACACCCATGTGAATACGCCTTTGAAAAAAAAAAAAACCCGCAAAGTATGGATTCACACGAGGGGACTTTAACTGTGATCGCATTCAGCACCACCATCGCTCAATAGCACTCACAGCCTCCAACACTTTTTTCCATAAAATAGCCACTCGGCAGGCCGTTCCGTGTGGAGCGAGAAGCAGAATCAAGCGGCCGTGGCTCTTGCATCTTCCGCTACGCTGGTGAATAAAGTGAAGCAGAATATAGTTCCGGTGTGCGTGGCTGGTTGATTACTGTCACAATTCAAATCCAAGCTGCGTCCTAGTCATAACTTCCTGTAGCGCCCCTCGGGCGCACACGGGGGCGAGTGAACCCAGGTGCTACGTTCGAGAGTGCCGGTCTTTCGGCACCCGACGGGAGCAAAACACGCTCGAGGGTTTATCGAGTCTGCTCTCAGAGTGAAGAGGTTCGTTATGAGCCCACTTGCGACGAGTGGAGGCGCAATCGGGGACCGACAATCGTCGAGGGTTAAGAGTCGGCCGGTTTAGGGACGCCGACCGATAGATGCGGCGCTGTTATATTGCCCGGGAATGCCAAGCAATCCCGGTTCAGGGTGAAAAAAAAAAGAAAAAAAGATCCCGGTTCTTTGCCGTGTTTTGCAAAATGAAGTGCGGCGACAGCCGAGGCACATGCATCCTCTGCGGCGCACAGACTGTACGCAGTCATACTGCACGTTAACCGTGACGTCATATGACTACGTAATGATATCACACGACGTAAAGAAATCACGTGCCTTGACACCACGATAGCGCGTCACTGTGTCGCGTGACTTCATTTCACCATGATGCTTAGGGGAAAAACATTTTCAACATAATTTTGCGAAAAGTGTTTTTTTATTTAGTGGTGAAATTTTTTTCTGTGCTAAATTTAGGAGAAACCTTTTTTTCCAGTAAATTTAGCGGATAAATCTTCCCGCTTAATTCAGCGGAGAAATTGCTCAGATAAATTTAGTGGTGAAATTTTCAGCCAAGACGACCCTACAGAAAAAAAAAAAACATATACGGGGATTCGCTGCGAAACCTCACCGCAAGTGAGAAAAAGAGAGAGAGGAGAGAGAAGTAGCGAGAAAGGGGCGGAAGAAAAAAAGACACATTCACCTTAAATACCCACTTCATGCGTGTTGCGGTTTTGCTGCATAAAAAGTCCATGCACATTTTGCCGTGCATTACGCAAAAATTGTTTTTATGAGCTGAGAGGTGAGGCATGTTTCATTTTGGATCAATACACGACTTGATGGGTGACGTCAGTATGCCTTAGGTGCGTGTAAAATTCTGGTACTTTTTCCCGTTTGCCTTGCAGAATTGTACACATTACACGCACGTAAAAAGGGATGAGAAATGAAGTTTTACGAGGAATATTTCTGGGGGATGTTTATTAACCTTCAGTTTTATAGTCAATTTATATAATTGTTTGGCGAAACAAAAACGAATTAAAAGAAAATAGCTTCTGAATCGCCCTAACCACTCATTCGCGCTGGAAGCAGATCCGCGTTCGTAAAGCGGTTGCGAACGCGATTCTCTAAAGATTCAGTACAATTGCACGCGCACTTGATGACATCAAGTGCGCGTGCAATTGTTCTGGATCTTTATGCAACCGCATTCGCAACCGCTTTGCGAACGCGGATCCGCTTCCAGTCTGAATGAGCGGCAATGGTGCCGCGTAAAACAACGAACATCGCAGTGGTCTATTTTTAGGGATTGCCCATCAGGTTACTATACTTCGTTTCACCTTATCTGCGAGCGAAGCCAAAGCTAGAAGCGCGAGACCAGCGCTTTGCGTTTCTCCCCAGCTCGCGCGATCGAGCAGAGCTTGAACGCACGGAGCTTTCCTGCTCGCGCTTCCAGCTTTGCCTTCACTCGTACACATCGCGACACTGTTAGCGTGAACACGACATCGGCGCATTTTCGCATTTTACTTCAAAATAGTATTGGCGAGGACGAAATTTTATTGCTTACATTATAGAACTGAATGAGCTCTTTCCGTAGCAATAATAGCTTGGATGACATTCCTTGGTTTCAAAGAGAAAAACTGGAAAAACCGGCGATCGCTTGTTCGCGCTAACAGCGTCGCGCTCTGTACATAAGGTGAAACGAAGTACTTCATTTGAACTTAAACGCAGCCGATGCTACAAGCGCGAACATGTGGCTCTGAACGGTGCTTGCACTGCACGAGTGCGCGTGCTTGGCGGGGACGTTGAACACCCGGAGTTTGCTCTTGTAGCTTCTACTACGCTCACACGCAATTTCGCCAGCAATACCAGCCTGTCGCTCTAAAAGACGCTCGCACGGCACGAGCGCGCGTGGTCGTAGCCCCATTCAAAGCAGGGGGCTCGATTTCTACGCTTGCACAGAAACTACCCAATCCAGTGTTACAGATCAACGGCTTAGGGACCCTACCTACAGTTGCGTTTGAGAGCTTAAAGTTGCTTTTGACTGCGTTGCGTCGAGAGACCAAAGCGAGTCACCGTCGGATCTGTCCTTAGTATGAAGCGTGGAATCCAATTCAAGGAATCATCTGAACACGCGACATAAGAAGCAGGAATGTTCTGGTTTCTCGCAGCCGCAACGCAGTCAAACGCTCTCAAACGCGACTGTGCGTGGGGGCCTTCAGAGTGTAGTCTCCACAGTTCAACACGCGCAAGTGTTTGTTACTTCGGAAAGCGAGCGAAGCACGTGCCATAGGCACCGACACCAAACGCGGTACCAACCGGAAGCTTTATATTTGAAAGGTCTAAATACTACGTTTCATCACGAGTGCCTGCGAAGCAGAAGTACAAGAGCGAACGCAACGCTCTGATCGTACCTGCTACGCAGGCGTACTTGTGAAGGGAAAGCGTGGGTAAAGACAACATGGATCGAGACAACGTGCTGGCGCTTGTAACAGCGGCGTGCCAGAAAACTTTATTTACAACTCTGGTGACTTTACTCTCACTTACAATGAAACAAATTTAGTAAATTTATTTTTATTTGATAGATGGAGATAATTCACAGCGCTTTTTACATACACAATCAAACCTGTCGTTGCAATAAACGACAATGAATCATGAACGACCTTCCAGTATAACTAGCGCCACCGCCGCCGCGGTGCAACGAGGGAACTTTATTCTTTCTGCACGTGCGACGACCTCACTACTGCTCTGCGCGCGCAGAGCACAAGAGGCAAGAGCAGTTCCGTGCACTGCCGCCTGTCTCCTGTCGTACTACACACTTCAGTTGTTCCATTTTACTTTCGTTGCCTAAAGTTATAACAGCGTCACGCATGCGCTGAACGCTCGGGGAAACTGGTCTAGTGATGATAAAGCAATTAATGCAAAGGCGTAAGCGACATGGACAAGAATAACGATAATAATCCCTGAAAAGAGGAACAAGGGGGACAAAGGAGAAACACAAATATCCGAACACAGCTAGGTCCCTGGAATGATACCAGGACCGGGCGGATGTTTTCATTCGCGCACCAGTCACCCAGCTGTGTTTGGAGATTTGCGTTTGTTCTTTGTCCCCGTTGTTCCCCTTGTCCAGGAATTATTATCGTTGATCTAGTCCTTGTCGTGAAATTGCGGTTTAAGTGGTCACTGCTCTTTGTAAGCTGTTAGTACCTCTACCATGTGACAGATTGCAGCTATTCCGAGGAGATAAATTGTAGGGATGTTGGTGCCTGAAAATATTGAGACAGAAATGAGTTAACACTTAAAATGTTAAGTGAACTGGCACATAGGAATACCAGTCATAAATATTGTATCAAAAAATGAAAGACGTTTACAACGCCCTGTAATGCCGAATTAGAGCGCAGCTCTTGAGGAGGAGAAGGGCACGGAGGAGGGCATGCCCCTCCTCCTCCATACACTTTCTCCTCTCCTCCTCCTCCTCCCTTCCTCCTCCTCCTCCCACTCCTCTCTCCTCCCTCGTGACATCGCTCGTGACCCTATTGACGTCACTCGTGAAGGCCTTGTCAATGTCGCGACCTTCACGAGTGGGTCACGACCTTGACGTGATGTCCTGAAGGTCACTCGTGACGTCACTGGTGACCCTCGTGACGTCACACGTGACGTCACGTGTCATGTCAGTATGAGAAACGTCCCATAATGCAACGCGCGGTTACGCCGCCGGCGACGGCGAAGCCGCTCAGGCCGGAAACGGACGCCTAAGAGCTGTGCTCTAAAAGCGTATTAAATGATGACGTTCATGGAATCCTGATGACGATGACCCTACAAATTACTGTGAAGCACGCTCAAGAAACATAAATCACAAACAATATTTTTATTAGAAACATGGTAATAAAATAGTAAAATAAAATAGTAATAAACATAGGAATAAAACAGCATATTAAAGTGATAACGTTGATGCAGCCTTGATGACAATGACTCAATAAGCTGCTTACAAAGAATAGCAGCAAGCATAAATATAGACGAAACATTTTCAGCATAGTAGAAACATGAACAATTTTGTCTCAATTATGAGGACACGTGCTTTTGTTTATGTACTGGATGCCCATGGGATGCTTTTTTCCTTTCGCACGCAGCACGCGAATGATCCGCCACTATTCACGGGGGGGGGGGCAGTGCTAGTTCATATTATTAAGACCGGGTTCCACGGCGCGTGCTACTGCACAGGATTATCGCCATCCAAGCTTTCTATAACGCGTCTGTAGCCTTCAACGTCATGACAGCTAAGACAAAACGCAAGACAATTCCTCTTTATATCGCATTGGAGCTTTTGAAGATCAAGTTGTTGAGCAAGAAGTAGCCTTCCTTTTAATTACTTTCTTCTCTGCACAATAAACGTTGCTTTTAAACGATGCGTATAACCATCTTTTGACCAGGCTAATTTCTTAAAAGACAAACAAAGACGCAAGATACGAGAAAGAAAAAAAACACCCAGTTCTTCAAAGAAAAAAAAGAAAAAAGGTCCTCCGTCAGCAGATTTGCGAGGGTTCCGCTGTGCTGCAGGCGGTGCAGTCTGGCGGGCAGACGACGTAGCGAAACAAAGCACGGCCCAGAGCGGGAGTCGAGGCTATGTAACGGAAGAGATTGATTGGATTGGTCGTGCGCCTGCTTCTTGTCTCACGCGGTCGCCGGGGGCTATTGACACAACATTAGAGCAGGGCGCGTCGCCACCGCTAGGGGGACGACGGGACGCGGAGCAGACGGAGACAGGCACCGCGCCTCCGTCGTAAAGGGCGGTCGGTGGCGCCGCTCGGTGAGCAAAGGTCGCCCGCGGAAGCTCGGAGCAGAATGCTCTGTTTTAACGCATCTCGTAGCTCTATTTTCTGTCGCCCGAAATAAAATAAAATAAAAGTCTCGTGCCGGATCGCCGATGCAAATTCTATGGCTAAGTTGAGAATCGAGGAACGCTATTATAACTATAAACCGTAATTCTGCAACTTGTTTTTACAAGGCGATTCGGCGGATGTTATTCAGTGTCTACTTATTTAAAAAGAAAATATCGGTGTATTTCGGTGGCCTGTTCGAACGAATCCCGAAAACGGTGGTGATCGATGCAAAAATGTTATGGAGCGAAAGTCTGCTGGCGACCTGGTTAGGAAACATCATACTCTAAACTCCGAGAAAAGGATGGAAATATTAGGTTTTTGGTTAAAACCGGAAAGTCTATGGTATAATCATAACGTATTGCCTAGTTCTTTTAAAAACATGTTTATTTGTGAGTATTGTTTAGGAAAGTGTTTTGTTTTATTTCGCGAAATTTGTTTATGGGGCATTTCGTCTCTTTTCGAGGTCCAGAAAATTAAAGAACGAAGCCGGAAGACGGAGCCGTTGCAATCCACTACGAGGCGAGCTAACGATTAGATAACCACAATTCTGTTTTTCTAAATATTAGACTTTTTTTTGTGGTGTTAAAATATTTTAGAGATAAACGTGATACTTATCAGGTTGCAATGTTGCCATTACTCGTTGTTTCTCCGTTAAATCTAGACATTTTATTGATAAATGGCAGAACTAAAAAACAAACGCCGGTCTTCC
This sequence comes from Ixodes ricinus, assembly GCA_037355805.1. Classification (NCBI taxonomy): domain Eukaryota; kingdom Metazoa; phylum Arthropoda; class Arachnida; order Ixodida; family Ixodidae; genus Ixodes; species Ixodes ricinus. Next base: position 80,098 of record JAZHYW010003839.1, on the reverse strand, counting down.
GTACGTATTATGGCGTTTTAGAAGTATTTCCCGTTTGCTGGCTTAAAATAAAGGCCCCGTTTGTTTGTTTTTACCTTGTGCGTCCTTTGAGCATACAGACATGGAATGGCGTGTTTTGGCCCTGTAACCATACGGATCAAGGTCTTACTGCAGCCAATGTGTTGTCTGTGGGGTCTCACACTGCAGTGACGGTTAAGCCACCGCCCCTATTCGCAACTCCAACGCTCTATAGGTGGCGGGGTGGTAGTTACAAGATGGCGGAAGAGACGGGGAGAGATTCTCCAGGATTTCATGTGCGCCTGCTCGCTGACGCTGGTCAGTGCGCTAAAATGATTGTTTTGTACACAAATGCGAAGCGGTTAGGGCAGGATCATATTACAGGTGGCGGAGATGTTCATGCGCGGTAGAAAAACGAGCATGCTGATACTTAAAAGTTGCAGAAACCTGAACTTGCGAAGCTTCGTGGTGGGCAAGCGCGTTTTAGGCACCGGCCACGTCACTGCTTGTGGCAAAATATTTTTGAGGGTGATAAATATATCGTGTTTGCGCCTTGCCTGGCCACTAGTGCTCTAAAAAGTGAGCCGCGCACGGTGACCGTCAAGCTTCGGAAGAGCAGCGTTCACAGTACTGATGTATTCGTGTCAGAGGCTCGCAACTCGCTGCTCACCGTCTCGGTTTGAGTGTTGCAACACGTGCTCAAACTGCTCTATGGTTATTGATAGGAAGTTTGTTACCGCAGGCTACCGTGCGGTGTATCATTGCAACCGGAAGCTTGCGCTGCGCCTTCGAAGCACAATTTTCAGTCCCCGCCAGGAGCGATGCCGTGCTCACGTTAGCCAACGGTAGCCTGTGGTAACTCTATGCTAAAACTGCCTATTAACATAATGGGCGTGTTTACGGGTTTTATTTATTGCTCTATCAAAAATAAATATTTTATTATACCGTACATTTTTTGTACCGTGTTATTTGCAACGTTGCGGCCCCTCTCGCCAAAAGTGCCCGTTCTAAGCTCTCGTCACGAACGGCTGGCTAACACAGACGCGCTTAAAATGCTTCGAGCATTTCTTTATTTGTTTTGTAATTACCTGAAAGCAAGCACCGTACTATTCCGTACTATAGTCCGCACCTAGTGTATAGTCTGCAAGGGCGAACTTGGAGTCAAACGTGCAAAGGTTTTGCTTAGATAGTCCACACCAGGTGCATAGTCCGCACGCGGCACATTGTCCGCACTTAGTGCCTAATCCGAACGTAAAAATTATCATACACAGCGCACCTTGACCAATGCCTGCTGTATTGGCTCACGAAGAAGCTTGTATCATACATAAATCACTAATAATATGATCTGTTACTCATAAAATCCTTCGCGTCTTGTCACATTGAACGATCTTGAAAAATACAAAACCTTGTATAGTCCGCGCTTGTAGATAGTCCGTACCGGGTAAAATTTCAACTTTTAAACATGTATAGTCCGCGGACTATAGTCCGGAAAATACGGTACGCGTATTCTGTCTTTTGAAAGTGCTTGGAATAAATGGTCATGTTCCTTGTAAGGGCCTTAAAACGCGAACCCATTCCCGATGTGTATTGCTCGGCATACCGTTGCTCGACCAGATTTCTCCTACTTAGGGCAAATAATAGACTTTTAGTATACGCTAGAGCTCTACATTACTAGCGGGAGCGTTTGTCATTACGTTGAACACAGATTGAACTGGCGGCCATGCACAAGACCAGAAATCCGCAGCGTATGCGACATACGAAAAGTCCCTAATGAAATGAAACATCCCGGCCCGTTCGTGCAGCGCTGTTCCAAGGCGGAACACAAGAATTCCTATTTTAATGCGCTCACTTTTTTTCGTTAAAACGGCTTCACGCATCAAGGCCGACAGTCCCCGCCACCGTTTCCGCGCCGCCACGCCGCTGCCGTCCCCGCTCCTCTGGTTCTCCGTTCGTCCGCGAGAGGGCGAGCGGCGGGCTGGAGTTGCCAATACAGTGTGAGAAGCGATCACTTTTATTGCACTCATCGAACCAAAGCAGCACGTGATTGTTTTTGTCCCCAAAGGCGAAACCACTCATGAAGGTTCGCTGATAACGTCATTTTTATTTAATCGCCTTTTTTTTCGTCCTCTGATAATTTGCATACTTTGTGATAGGCAAGCCAAATTTATATCCAAGTGAACGTTTGAAAGTTTCGTGAATGACTATACGGCGAGCACGTGTTTCTAAAATGCGCCTCCAGTGCATTGGAACGCCGCCAGGAGGAGCACGTCAACCAATGCGGAGCGCAAGTTCGTCTGCTTCTTTTGCAGGGGTTCTGGTGACGTCAGAACAACGCCGAGCTCTGATTGGCTTTGATTGAAGGATACTGGGTAGATCTCGAAAGCAGCTTGCTTTGAGGTCTATCCACGATCCCTCAGTCCGAGCCAATCAGAGCTCGGCGTTGTTCTGACGTCACCATAACCTCTGCAAAGAGACAGACAGACTTCGCGCTCCGCATAGAAAACAAAAATTCGCAAGGACAACAAGCGCCGTGACGGTGCAGTTTCGGCGCCGCTGTTTTATTGGCTTCATCAGATTGTAACGTCGGTTGCGCGGTCGCACTTAAAGTGAAACGGAGTGTAGTGAATGACTAAAGAGCGATTGAATGCATCAATAGTGCATGCATAGACCTTCTTTCATCGATTTGGTCGGTTTTCGTAATCGTATTTCGTGACACCGAACGTGCCGATAAACAGGGATACGCCGCTCATTTTTACCGGCTGGCGTATTTTATTTGAAGAGAGCTTCCGAGACAGCTGATAAAGGTCGCAAATAAATCTGTCGCGGCCTTCTTTTCGCCCTCTCTTTCAGATTTGCTTTCGCGCGCACCTTGATAAGAGATCAAAGCGCAAGACCGTGGTCGGCGTACGCCGCGCCCGCAGAGAGGTCCTTTCTATCCACACATCCGCAGTTGTGTCGCCAGGACCGACTAACACAGTTTCGTGGGCGCGCACATATATCACGGCTCCGCGAACTTTGGTGTTTCGAGCCTTCTTTACAATCTGAGACGCTGACTCAGAGAGGCATAACTCCCCTCCTAATCTCAGGTGTCGTATAAACTTCATCTAGATTGGACGCGAATGCCGCCACCCAGAGCCCCGAGTTACAAGGCACGATTTGATCATAAGTGTGGTCGCGTTCCAAGTTACCTGATGATCTCTATGGCTGGGCAATTGATCGATTAACCTACCGATCAATCTATTACTGTTTTGATCGCGATTAATGTTTTAACCGGTTATTTTGTAAAAGTTTGACTAAGCAAAAGAAAGTAAAAATTACACGATTTTGCCACGCAGACGTGGACGAGTACCCCTGTATGAAGGGCAAACCTTAGGTCAAATTTTTGTCTAAAGTAAACTGTAGGAACAATATTTGTTACTCCTGACAAATGGAAAGGTTATCCTTGTCCCGACCACTTAAACGATGTTCGAGTGTTCGTTTAGCGCAGCATATACTATTGTGAAGAATCAATCGGGAGGTTGTTTTTGGCCGAGAGCAGGCACGTATACAGGGCGCGGCCCATGGGGCCCACCCCCCCCCCTTCCCGAAATCTTCAATTTTGCTGGGACCTCCTCTCCCCCTCCTCCTCATACAACATTTTGTCACAGACACATTTGCACAATTTACAGCATTTATCAATGCACTGTTCCATTCACCAGCGGTGACCTGTTTACCAGTGAATCGTTTATTCCGTGCTTTATCGCAGCCGTTGTCTTATTTCAATAATGTACTTGCTCGTAGATTGGCGAACCCGTAAACTTGGACAAACCTCCTGTCTGACGTTAGGAATACCCTTGTCCTCGCGCAGTGTGCATCTTCGACCCCATAGATGCCTGCGGTTGTCACTAGAGGCGAGCTCCTGAGCGAGCCGATCTGGTTGTATGCACACTTTGCCCAAACCTTCTATTTTCATCGCGTGTTTTAGAACCTGCTTTCACGACTTTGTCTTTAGACTGCCAGGCGTTGTGAAAATCCGATTCGCTCGGGAAGGCTGGCGTGCAAACAGTGACGCTACAGCTTTCTGTTTTAGCCGCCAGGTGCCGTCCATTTCACTGGAGTCGCCAACACGCGGCTCTGACGTCACGCCGTTACGGTGGCGTAGTTGTGGGCTCGGCGCATGCGCGGCCGCTTCACGCGCTTCATACGCTGCACAACGTCCACACCGGCTTTGGGCAAACGCTGTTTGTACCCATGAGGAGCGCAAGTTCGTCTGCTGCTTGTCCAGGGGTTGCGGTGACGTTAGAACGCCGAGCTCTGATTGGCTAGATTGGAAGGATAGTGGGTAGACCCTAAGGCAGCTAGCACAATGAGGTCTACTCACCATCCTTCTATCAGAGCCAATCAGAACTCGGCGTTCTGACGTCGCCACAACCCCCGCTCAAGAAGCGGACGAACTTGCGCTCCGCCATAGTCAGCGAAAGGATGAGAACGGCAGCGAGGTCTTTCACTTGTTCCGCCTCCAGCATGTGCTTTCGGTGACACTTGAGCGTCACGTAGGCTTCGAGCGTACACGCGTATCCAAGCACGGCGGAAGGTGACGAGTGCCTGCTGGAGGCCGGGCATGTGAAAGAGACCCCCTGACGTTCTCATTCTGTCAGCAACTAAAACTACTTTGAGGGCGCGGTAATACCTGCCGTATGCTTAAACAGTGGCATACAAACTTGTTTTTGAGTGGTGGGCAAACAGACCCCTCCTCCTCCCCCCCTCCAGGCCGGGGCGGTGGTGCCCCTGGTGTCCCTTGGGTGCCGCCGGCCAGTGTTTGCCTGCCCAGTGGCGGCTGTTTAAGGAGGGGCAAAACCCATGCCTTGCCCCCCCCCCCCCCCCGCACACACACACACACTCTGAGAACTGGGGGGCAAGCGCCCCCTTGCCTTGCCGGTTGGTACCCCATGTGCTTACATACTATTATAGTCAGTGACAGAATGAGGACCACAGGACGTCCCTTTATGAGTACGTTGGATGCGCGTGTACGCTCGAAGCTACAAGACGTCGAAGCACCATCGAAAGTAGGAAGATCGCGTCGGAGGCTAGATAACTGAAACACACTGCTGCCGTTCTCATCTTGTTAGTTACTACGGGATACATTGATAGACAGAGGCGCCACAAGCGGAAGGCGACGCAAACGAACTTTGATTAATTTTATTCCTGCACTACCGTTACACCCTCGTCGTCGGGCGGCTAAAATGTGCGCATATATGAAGATTGATCAGCAGCCCCGGTTAATGGGCGCGTATACAGTCCCTTCTTGCTCTTCGTTCGACTGACCGTGGACTCGGTATAGCTTTTTTTCTTTCTTATTCAACATAACCAGAGTTTAACCGGATACTCTAAAGGTAACTCACACACACAGCTTTTCCACACACAAAAAAAAGAAACATTTTTAAGAGGAGAAAGAGAGGCAGTGAAAACTTATGTTCCAGAAATATATTTATACGCCGCATTCTATCTTTAAAGTTAGGGGTGCGCGTGATTTAGACAATCATGTTCTATTTTCTTTCGTCAACCACCATTAAAGGGCAGAAAGTTTGGGGATTCTTATTTTGATGCGACTTTTGAAAAGAAAATGTTGATCCTCGTTTAGAAGGGGTTTATTTCTGCTGGAAAGTTCGGATGGTTTTGATGATAAGTAATTAACTTTATGGGGCTACAAAAATCAAAGAATGATTGCATCTTCGCGAGACATCTTGGCGGTAATCAGTATTATGTATGTGTGTATGTATGCTTTATTTCATACTCAAGAAGGTCTTGGGGGGCTGGGGCAAAAGAAGCCGTGTTGTGTTCTGACGAGGCTCCAGCCCTTTTACAGCACTTGGAGGAGAAACAGGAACATAAACAGAATGCATCTGCGATAATACAGCTATTTCAAAAATCCACGAAACACACAATAAAACATAACTGTCAACTTCGTAATACCTGCAGATCCTGAACTTCGTAATACCTGCAGGAGCAGACGAGAGTGTGCGGAGACGTCAGAGTGCCTAGCTTTGATTGGAAGGATTGGTGGGTAGATGCAAAGGCCAGCTGCCTCTGCCCCTACTCACTCTTCGAACACGAACACGAGACAAATTCAATACGGTTCTGGTGTGTGTTCTAGCGTCAAATTTCGAGCTGAATATGGCAGCGAAACGGTATCATTCGATGTGATCTGACTCGAGTTTATCTGAGAAGAAAGAGACCGAGAGCGAGTGTGTGTGTGTGAGAAAGAGAGAGAGAGAAAGAAAGAGAGAGAGAACAAAGAAAGAGAGGAAACCATTTCAATAATGGCAAGCAAAACTTGATTTGACGTGCTCCACTCCGTCCTCCTTGTTCAAAAGCCCTTTTCTGTCGAAAGTAAGAAATACATAAAGGCCGGTTCTATTCCTAAATGAATTACTTCGTCTCACCGCGAAAAAAAAGTAATCTTGTTACACCCTCGTAAAACCAGATCAGAAAAAACTTTCGTAAACATGTTGATTCCCCGTACAAAGCACGCGCTCCTAACAAACGCCCCCCCCTCCCCCCCCCCACACACACACCCCAAGAATGCTTGAACAAGTGCACAAACCCGTAAAACGACTGCGAAACAGGATCATCCCCTAGCTCCCATCGGACATCATAGTGTTCCCCTTGAAGAGGAAGATACATACAAGCAGATTTGAAAGGCAGAAAAATGTCATAAACAAATGCGTGCAGTGACCAGCCCCAACAAAACATATACTCCTTCCCCCCTAGAGGAAAAAAAGATCTGAAATCGAAGATTTGACTCTCTTTGGCACGATCACGTGACCCAGTCCCATTGAGCGTGCTCCCTTTTTCCCTTACCTCCCCTCCTGGTCCCTTTAGCGCGCGGACGCGTCGACAAACAATCCCGAACCCATTGAGCGAGCACCCCCTCCCCCGTGTTCGTTTTCCCTACAGATATTCACGATCCCCGACCGACACCACACTTGCTCTGAGAGAACAGACCGTCAACGACTTGGCAGACTCTCGAAATATCTCCCAAACAAAATCTAATCGCGGTATAGCTGAAGAAAAAATAAGAAACAGGTAGAGCAGGATAATTCACTCCCCAATCACCAGCAAAACAATCGGAAGCGTCAGCAGTGCGGCAAGACGTGGGACACTTTTCCCTATTGTTTTGTTTCCTTTATATGTTTCCCTCGGGTCCCGTACGAACTCGCAGCGGCCCCTTTCCCTGCTCTCTGCTGTTCCCTGTTGTTCTCCTCTTCTCCGTGTTGGGGAAGGATAATATTATCTTTCGATAACCGGGATACGGGGTCGTGGGGATCAATCTAGGTCCGGCGGAACGGCGTCGCCTCGCCGCCCTGCTCGGCTTGCTTTCCGGGCTGGTTTTCGCTTCCGGCAAAACTGAACGGAGCCAACCGGGAGCCGTGAGAGGTTTCCAGTGAACGCCGGGCAGTAGGTTTAGGTAAACGGTGTTGAATCGCGTAGATTGAGCTAACTACTTTCGATGCTGCTTAACCGATCTACGACAACTCACCATAGCGAAAGGTATTTGGGCAAAATATTACGAGCTATTTTAGCAGACATCGTATGAGCATACCGTCAAGTTATATGAGCAATTTTAGCTAAGCACACCCTGAAGCTATATGAGATATTTAATCTCACATCCAGTATCCAGTATGCGTTTAATGCGTCAGCTGTGATGAACAAACCTGAGGGAGATATAATTTAGCAAGGGAATATTTTACCCTTCGATTTCTATTAAATCTTTTCAAATGAATGTTTTTCTTTTTTCTGCCAGTACTGTTATGTATAGAAAGACGTGGTGCGACCTTTTCGTTTTTAAACTTTTGTGTCTCGAACAGTTTATACCAGAGCAATGTAACCGCGAATACTGTTTTATCGACTCCGGTGTGTGCAAGTATTTTACACTGACAACCTATTGTTTAACATACCTCGGCCAACGCAACCAGTAATGCTTTTCTTTTTTTCACTGCGTTCTGTCCAATCTTCTTCTTCATTTACTATGTCTTTGTATTGTTTCTCCAAAATACATTCTGCGTCAATGCGATACGTATCTGACAATCGGTGCACTTTTCCATAGGCCACGGGCTGTTTTGATCGTTATGTTATGATCGCTTATTTTGGCAAAAAAAGTCTAGGTGCGAATTGGAACTATAGTATAGGAAAAATAATCATAATTCATGTGAAGTGAACCGGCGTATAGTTGAAATGACTTTAAAGGTTGTTAACGATCGCGCATTGCATTTTATTTGTTTTCGTGTTACCAGCGCCTCGTGCTTTCTTTTTTTCCTGAAAAAAACAACGCGACAAGTAAAAAAGTATTTTTTTACAGACAGCTTTTAATTTTTATTTATTTTTGGAAGTAACGAAAGTACGCCGGTGAGCTAATTTGAAAACATCATAATCTAAACCCCGAGACACGTAGAAATAAAATGACGGAAAAAGCGACACAAAGCAAGACACGGTTTAAACTATGAGTATTTGTATTCTGCGGCATTCCAGTCAACTTTCCATGGTGGGATATTATTTGCTTCTTAATGTGGCATTCCGAAAATTTATATGGCTCTAATTAGAGAGGGGAAAAAACATTACACGGATTCTGAGTTCACGAAGACAGCATTTTACAGCAATTTGCGGGATTTAGGGAAATTATATTATAGAAACACGTTGTTGGCATTTGGTGTTTTGTGACACTTCTTGTATAGTGTAAGCTAATGACGCTGGTGCGTGAATATTAGGTTTAAGCGAAACAGATGAACAAGACCGCTTGCCACATAATAGCGAGTTTTAGTATTCCGCATACGAACAAACTCAATTCGTTGTCCGTTTTGGGTTAGCGTTGCGCGTTCCACACAAAGCGTGGCCATGTGATGTGGATTGAATTTGATTCCGCTAATGTTTATAGCCACGGGCTAAGGGCACAGGGCGCGCGCTGAGTTCCATGCATTGTTAAGGTTCGGCTACTGGCGCAGTCGCAGAGATTGCGTACGAGCCACCACCCGAATGCATAGAAAGGCATTGAACGCCACATAGCCAGGATCAAATGCCCACGCAGTGCTGGTGTCGATCGTATGAGCGGCATTGAAATATCGATACAGCGGGGACTCTATAAAGCTTGGACAACGAAATACCGGGTATCGCATTGTAGGCGTTGTCCCCGCAACTTCGACATCAAGTTTCTGCGAACGAGACACTGAAAGTAAAGGTCCGCTTTTATCCCTCCAAGTCCACCGCGACGAAGACAGTTCTTGGTCAGTGGCGTTGCGTTCGAGTATGTGTTCTTGGTTCCCACTAGTGCAAGTAAGCTTGTGTCAAATGAGAAACATTCCAATATCGTTGCACGGTTCCCCCTTTAAGTATAGATCTTAGAGTCATCTTTGAATGATCTACTACAACTGCCCAATAAAGGGTTGTTGTATAGATCGTTTCCTCCGTCCCGCAACACACTCAGTAGCCCGCTACAAGATCCGGGACATACTGACGAGTCTAGCGGCGCTCATGCGCAGTAGTGGCGTCATCGTTAGAGACAACGTGGCGGAAGAGGGAAAACGGTCTAAGAAGGCTCTCAACTAGAAAGGTGGATTGCTGTTACACTGAGTTCCCACTGGCGTTCGATTCGCAACCGCCAAGCGGATCCGCTCATTTTCGTCACCGAAGACACGTGAAAATACACTGAATCATTAAGCAACCGCGCACGCAACCGCTCTGAGACTGCGGTACAACCGCCAGTGTGAACGAGGCATAAGTGTAACACCGATGACCTGTCTCCTTTTATCCAGTTTAGTCGTTGACAAGGAAAAGCGTGTTCCGCGGTTCAATAAGCATTTGAACGTGAACGTTCAATCGATCTCTGTTTGGTTGGGGCAATACTTATTTGAAAGGGGGACGTTCGACCAATGCCTATTTAGCGACCATAGGTTTCGTGACCAATGCGGCACATTTTCTCGCAAAATTTAGTGGGCGAATTGATGTCACGTGGCCTATACGCCAATTTAGTGTCCCCATGAAATTTAACGGGCAATTTGACGTCACATGATATGTGCACCGAGTAAGTTTCCTCGCTAAATTCAGCAGGAAAATAGCACTCACCTAACCTATGCCCAAATTTAGTTTCGAAAATCCACGAGGCCAGACAACTTATACACAAAGAACAAAGCCGACAACATCCTGACCCGCTGAGTCTCTGGCGGAAGACCACCCGCACGTGTGCCCCCAAAGCTTTCACGAGCCAGCGCCTCCATTCTGCATAGGCTTCGCAGTGGGTGTGCCTTCACTGCAAAGGCCATTCATCGTCTAGACCCGACAATCAGCCCAAACTGCTCAAGCTGTGACGTTCCCGAGGACCTAGAACACCTCATCTGGAACTGTCAAATCTAGCGGACGCCGAGAAAATCTTTCCTCGATGGACTACAGCTCGCGAGAGTTGCTCCACGGGACAGCTGAAGACATTCTTTTCCCCTCAGGCTCAGTAAGAGTGCCGCAAGAACATTCGCCTTACCATAACATTCTTAGAAGATGCAGATCTAATAGACCGGCTCTAAGGCATGGTGCCATACGCCCCCAGCAGTGAACCGTCCATTCTCTAGGTAGCCCAAACTACCTCCACCCCTTACCTCCTCTCCTCTCCTTTTCTCTGCTCTACTTCCTTCTTTTGATCCCTTATCCCTAACCCTTCCCTACCCCGGAACTGACTTGCCCCCACAGAAGGTGTGGCCAACATGTGCCGGGATTTCTCTCTCCCTGTCACCACTAATAAAAAAAAAGAAAAATTTAGTTTCGCCTTTATATCTATAACAAGGAAATTGATAAAAATATGTAGATTCTTTACTCTACGAATATATTGCATAATAGCTTCTCAAACAAGTTTAAACAATTGCTCCTTAAATACGGCGTTCAATGTATCCTGAGACATTAGAGATAAAGGCCGCTGCCAACTTTTTGACAATGTGAAAACCATACTTCGTTTGTCCCTAACGCCGTGTTCACGCTGGCGATTGAACCGCGTTCGCGAACAGGTTGCGAACGCGGCTGCTTAAAGTTTCCATACAATTTCACGCGCGTTTCATGATGAAAACGAGCGGATCCGCTTCGCGTTTGTTGTTCGTACGCCAGTGTGAATGCACCGTCCGGTTGCAACTGACACTACGAGCTGATGGTACCAATCAAACATCGTCAGAAGCGCAACGTCATGGTGTTCGTCGTGTTTTTGGCACGTGTTCAATCATCGCTAAACCCCTCCCATACATGAAAGGTCCAGTGACTCGCGCTTTTAGAATGTTCGTTCGTGGTTGCACGTGGTAGTGCCTTTCGACTGGGCTCGGACACGCGATGAAACGAAGCTATAGGAGACCGGTGGCTAGACGTACCAGGCGAGAGTAGGTGGGCATCCGACGGCGGGTACAGGTGCAGAAAGGGCCACAGAGGGGAGGAGGGTCCGCCCTGAGACCGAGGGGCCACAAAGGGGGCATCAGGGGGTCCAGAAGCCAGCTGCCGGGACGAGGAAGGCCCGCAAGGGACGGCAGGCCGCCTGAAAGAAAAAAAAAGAAAAAGAATGACAGTGCGCTATGAGGACGAGTATTGCCACTATATAAAGCATTTCTAATGTCAGTAATCAAAGGGGATGAAACATCACTGGTCAAGAAAACGACCACTTGAGGTGCACGTTTTTAGTAGCTATACCGTAGCGAGCATCAAGCGGTTAGTTCAATCGATTCAAACAAACGTTACAACAGATTCGAATTCTGTGCGTACGACAACCCCGACTCTGACCGGCTTCACTTTAAGTCCGTCCGCAGCGGAAGGCTCAAATCTGATGAAGTCAATCAATCGGCGCTCAAAGTGCGTTGTCACGGTGCGCCTTTGCGCGTGCGGTATGCAAAGCGCAAGTTCGTCTGCTTCTTGCGCGGAACTTGCAGTGACGTCAGAAAGACGCCGAGCTCTGATTGGCTCTGATTGAGGGATATTGTGGGTAGACCTCAGGGCAGCTTGCTTTGAGCTCTACCCACTATCCTTCAATAAGAGCCAATCAGAGCGCGGCGTCTTTATGACGTCACTGCAAGTTCCGCGCAAGAAGCAGACGACTTGCTCTCCGCATTAATAACTGCACCAATCAAGCATTGTATGAAGGCGCCGCGATCCTGCGCTCTTTTTGTGCGTAATCGGTTTAATAGCGAACGCATAAAGGCGACGGGCTCCATGACGATGGATTTTTGGCGCTGATTGATTGTCTCAACAGGATGTCGGCTTCGGTTCGACTTAAAGTGGAGCGGGGTATAGCCGTAAAGTTTATTTGTGTTGATTTTCTTTTTTATATTGAGAAATTCTGAGGGGCAGCTCAGAGCTTACACACACCACGCTAGAATGCGAATATAAACATTTATTGTTCACTTAAAATATTAAGTAAAAATGCGGAGGCAATTTATGTTGGGCCTCCGTTCTAAGGTGTCTCAGTTGATTCGTACTTCTGTTTGTCAGAAAGGTGCTTAAGAAAATGACTGTTTAACAGTTAAATATGTATTAAATCTTTCGGAAGAAAAAAAGAAATCTAGCCTTAGCTTTGTTTTTGAAAAAGAAAATACCGTCATAGCCAATTTATTTCTCTCTAGAGAAAAAAAAATAACGCTCGTTACGCCTTTACTGCGCGAATGCGCGTGCACAAACAACTCAGCTTCAAACACTTTCTTTTTCTCCACTCATTCAGTCCACGTACGCCCTTTTCCCGATACTAACATCATTCCCGAATCATATGCACGAGCAAGAAAGACCACCGTCCAATCCTCTTCGACACTTAAACCACTACAATTTGCTAAACGACACCTTAATACACTCTCCGGGACTTCTTCCGAAAGTACACAACGAATAACGCACCAAGCAAATAAAATACAAAACAAACAACAAAAAACAAATCGTGCGTTGTTTTTTTTGTTCTCGTGCGCATCCCCATCAAAAACAGTCACTTACGATAAACGCAGTACACAGGAGTATACGTACGACGTAGCGACTCAAAAAGCTAGAGGACAATAGGGACGTCCATCAGCAAAAACATCGAGTCCAAGGAACGGGCCGAGGATACACGCGGGGCTACCGACGCGAATAGGGGCAGGAGCGGTGGGTCCGCATCGCCTCGCGGCGGCTTTCTTATTTCGGCGGTTGCTTCAGCGTCCCGTCCCGTTAGGTGGACGATCCGTTAAGGGCGTCCTGAAACAGGTCCGGGCATCCCCCGGCTCCGTTTATGCGTTTTCGCGGAGATGAGGAAGCGCTCGCCCTCTACCGGGGGACCTGGCGGTCGGTCGGCGGACGCCGCTGAATATTTGATTCGCCTCAGTCGCGCCGAGCAAATCGAGCATTGTCTCGCATCGGACGCTCGCAGGTTCTCTCTTCTAAACAGCATTAACGCGCGCGCGCGCGCTTCGTTTCAAGGGGGGGGGTGGCGTCCTCCCCCCTTTTCTCGTAATATACGCATCCTCACGTCATCCATCATCTCCGCTGAACTCGATGTATTTTTTTTTTTCTGATGCTTCCTAATCGAAACTTTAAACAAACACACACACAAAAATCAACAACTTGGGGAGGTAAGCGGGGTAAATTCTGACGCATGGCATAGTCAATGTTTTCTTTCTTCTAGATTTGCATAAAGAACTGTTCTTTTTTGTGTTGTTATTCTAGAAGAGTACCGAAGCAACCGAGAAGGTAACCGTAAGAACATGTTCAATTAAGAGCCACGGACACATTGCCAATGCATCATCCAGAAGACAGTCAGCACAGACACCGTCTGAAACATGTTTCTCCCAAGGATATTGCCGCAGGTCCTGTCACACTCTGCGTACAAGAACTGTTTGCACATATATGTTCGGAGCATGTATGTACCGGACATGCTTCGAAATGCCCAAGTCGTGTGCGCAGGTAATTCTGTTTTCATGCCCGAAGGGAACGCAGCATGCCTTTTGGTGCGACGTATGGGAGTAGCGTGGCTGCGGGGTTTAGGGAATAGTGTGCACTAGCTCCGCCGTTTTAGTCCGAGACTCTACGGTATACCCGGTATATAGTTATGCTTCGATTAGTTATTCATAAATTGAAACAGACTATCGGCGACTCTCGTGTTCAATATTCGAATAATATATATTCACTTTTCGTTGCGCGTGTCTACGGGCTTTAATTCAAATACCGGACACGTGATCCCCGTCTTTGCTTTCTGAAAGACACTGAATATATAATTTAAAAAAGCCAATTAATTCATTTTTAATAATATTTTTTCCGGGTACTCGCAGTGACTGTGCTGAAGTTGGGGGGATACCGCGTAGAATAAAAAAGAAGTGTAATTAAATGTAATGTTTCCATTATTACACAATGGAACCTCACAAGCTATCTGGTAAAGTGGCGCAAGTGCGTGAGTGTGACTCGTGCAGAACGCGCTGTGTGCGAGAGTGCTGGCATATATAAAAAAAAGCGCATTTGAAAATCGCTTTTAGAACTGAGCTTTATAATATATTGCGCCGTGTTTAAGGAGTGGGTGCAATGTAGGGTCTGCCCACTGCAGACTGCACTGCCCCGTACCTGGCTTGCGTACTGAAGTCCTTTTTCACACTTTGTATACGGGAATGTTGCGTGCCCCGGGAGAGAGAAAGAGAGAACAGATGAATTCATAAAGAAACGACAATTTCTAGACTGTAAAGAAGAACAAAAAAGTACGACTTCTGGTGTATTTTTCTCCCATCGATCTTCGAAGTGTCACGTAAATTCTCAAAGAGTTCGCTATTGAAAAATTTAAACAATGGGAGCCTCTCGACATCTCTAACAAAAATTGTAGTGGTGTGCTCTTGCTTTCCAAAATAGCTTTTCCGAGCGTTCCGCAGCTTGATCCCGAATGTAATACGCTTCAAAGATTCGCAAACAATCGTGTCGGTAGTTTCGAGCTCCAGAGGCAGATGCATCTCCGTCCTGCGATTGTTTGTGTCTGGATTCTCGAAACTCGAACTCGGAAACTTCGCCTAATAACGGAGATGGCGGTGGCAGCAGGCGCCAGCTTTGTGCCACTTACTCGCGGATCGCAATCTTGTTACTGGTGCCTTCATCTTTATTTGAAACAAATAAATATATCTAGATTTTCATATATCTGTATAAATATAGTGGGACACGCGATTCACACGAGTGGCAGGTGTGTTTCTGTCGCTACTTCGAACCAAAAACAAAAAAATAAAATAAAACACGCACTAAAATAAGTTTGGGGGGTATAGGTATAAAATGATGGAGTACTTTGTTTCAGCCGACAGTAAGGCGCTTCCTTTCTTTTGGGGATTAGCGAACGGGAAGACTGTAACAAACCACCGAGGCTTTACTACTGTCATATATTTTTTTGGACTGCAGCTTCGTCGGAGGCGTAGAGCCTGAGCGTTCTCAAAACCTTTTCTTTTTTTTTTTTCGTCCGAATGCGATTTAGGTTTACTTTCTCCAAGGAGCTCAAATCTAAATCGCTTCTTAGTCGGCGGGGAACAGAGACGGGCGAGAAGCGAGGCAAAGCGACAAGAAAACGTACCGCGCGAGCGCGCTCGACTGCTCCCCGCGAGCAGAGATTATGGTTCCCGATAGAGCCGCGTTTCTTTCACGCGGGAAAAAGAACCTCGAAATCTCCTTGGGTTCGCTGCCGAGATCAACTGCGGGAGACGCTATAAGGCCGCTGCTGCTGGTTGCGGGCTCCGAATTCCCGATAACTCGGATACTAGGGAAAAGAGTTTGTGTATTCCACGAAACACCCGGTGTTCGCCGCAGACATTATATGACAGTTGAATGACTGCGCACACCCTCAAGCATTTCTGAACCTTGTTTGCTTCATGCACATGTATGCTTCAAACAAGTCTGCAGACAATTTTAACGCGATAGTGTTTAGGAGCTGGAGTCGCAGGAAATCCGGCGTCGGCGTGGAGTGGGACCAAAAATTCCACAATGCAACGCGCGCAGACACGTGCGACGTCACACGTGAGGTTACACGTGACAGCGCGCGTTGCATTATGGGATTCACTCGCTAAATTTGGCGGGAAAATTTTTCCGCCAAATTTAGCGGGTCGATGAGAGTTATGACGTTACAGCCACCTGTGACGTCACGTGACAGGTGACGTCACACGCGCACACGCTTGCATGGCTTGGGAACGAGCACGCGTTTCAATGAGAAGGCTTTGCGAACGGGACCCGATAACGCTATCGCGTTTTAACTCTTAAAGGCGAAGCTGAAGCGCCCCCAAGAGTTTGGTGTGACGCATGCGACAGTGCCGTAATACAAGGAAAAAACACGCTTTAGTGTCTGCGGACTGTCTTTGGCATGACTTATAAGCACTGTCACCGCAGTTTTTCAGAGACACTAGAGTCCATGCGTGTCAATTTAGCGAAGCATTCGAAGGGAATGATAACCAAATTGAGTACACATTAAACACTTTTAAAAACACCTTTAAGAGTGTAAATCACCTGGTCCCGTGGCTAACACCCTACGGATGTTAGGCAGACACCCTTAAGATGCTGGTGAACGCCCAAAAAATAGGATGCTTGCCATCTTAGTAGCAGCATCATACACATACTTCTATTAGCACCAAGTTTGCAAACAACAAGCAGCATATGCAGCCGTCCCATACGCAGAAGCGGCAAAGATGGATGTCATGGGTAGCGTACGAGAGAGGAGTCATGACCCTGGGGACTGCTGCACCGCCTTGTATACTCGACAATTCAGACACATTCGCAGGTGCACCACCTCCGCAATAACGAAGATTACACGTATGTTGCTTTGTTCTTGTCAGTATTTCGGGTTATGCTGAATACTATATCTGAGCTCAAATAATGTATCTCCAGTAAAAAAAAAAAACTAAAAAATAACGTTATTACAGACAATAATGTTTCGAGATTGTCACTAAAATAACATCGGTAAAGTCAGTGTCCGTTTGGCGAACACCTTTTTTAAGTATGTTCGACTCACTTCAGTGTTTTCTGCACCCGTTTTATACCCTTCAAAAATTGCAGGGTGTGCAATGCCACTACATTTTCTTGTGCGTTTAAAAGGGCGTGTTATGTTGAAATTAAGGTGCTGAAAGCAGTCTTGGGTAAGTTACTTTTAAAAAGTAATTCGTTACTTTCTACAGTTACAGTTACTTTCAAAAAAAGTTGCGAAGTTACCGTTACAGTTACCGCAACAAAAGAGTAACTCGTTACAGTTACAGTTACTTTTTAAAAAGTAGCGACGTTACTTTTCAGTTACTTTTCTATAACACAAAAATTAGGAAAAACTAGAAAACGCCTCTCACAAAGTTTTATTGCATAAAATGAAAAAAAGTCCACTTTGTACTTCATATTGTAACTTAGCAGCAGTTGCTTCTCGAAATTAATGTTTGAAAGTTTCCACGCCAGAGTACTGGCGCAAATCAAAATGCGAAACATGCGCAGTGCCCTCCGCGTGTATTGTTGTTTCACGGTTGATTCACCCGATTAAAAAGCGTTTGCACAGAAAAAGAAAAACCACAACATAGATAGTGCTTCAAAACACTAAGATGTAAGTATTCAGTCATAAAGTACAAGCGCGTGCGTAAAGATAACTAGATATTTTTTATCAAATCTACACGTGGCTATATTCGGGTCGTGACTCGCGACAAAGAACGTATTCACAAGTTTGTGCAAGGCCAATTTGACACTCGAAATGTCGGAACAGACGATTTGGAAAGTGCAAGATGTAGCTAAATAGTACTCGTTCAGTGATACATTATTCATAAAATGCTGAAAAGCAACGACAAAAGTAACGTCGTTACTTTTATCGTTACCTCAGAACAAGTAACTCGTTACAGCTACAAGTTACATTTTTAAAAATTAACTCGTTACAGTTACAAGTTACCAAAAAAGTAACAAAGTTACAGTAACGCGTTACTAGTAACGCGTTACCACCTAAGACTGGCTGAAAGGCGCCTTAATTTCAACATTTTAATTGTAACACCGTGTGTGAATCTCTGCTAGACCTTTTTACACCCTTAAGGGTGTTAGTGTTTAGTGTGTACGCGATGCAACATCTCACTCTTTCTGATAGATGGATAGGCGGGGCCTCGTCGGATCAAATGTCTAACATTCGCCCTCCCACGCGCGGCACAAGAAGTCCAAATAAAGATTATGAATATTGTAGATAGAGCCCTGCGCGGATAACATTTTGATCATCCGCATCCGATCCGCATCCGCAGGCCTCGTATCCGCATTTGAATCGCATCCTCAAAGTTCTTAAAAAATTAGGAGAGTTTTAAGGAACCGTTTTTGCCCGTTCGATACGTGGCTATCGGCTCTCCGGTACGAACTGCGTGTATGCGAGTCTTCTGCGGTAGCATATGCGTCCTTCGTACCGGAGGGCGCATCTTACCGTATCGAATGTGAAAAACGGTTCCCTAAAACTCCCTGTCATATTCGCATAGCATCCGCATCCACAGACTTTTTATCCGCATCCGAACCGCATCCGCTAAATTCGGAACGGCATGCCACCCTCCATTCGCGCATTCATGTTTAATCATAAAAAACCAGCACAAATAAAAAAAGAAAAAAAAAAAAGCATTTGGATGGTGTTTTATACACGAGCCCAGCTCTGTTACTTCACGGCGCGGTGGTGGCGCGTCGGGTGCACTTCCGGTCTGGGGCTGCGGGCGGAAGTCACCATGCATTACCTGCTTTTCTGTGTTCTTTTGGAAGAAACCAGACAAGAGCCTACCTTCTTGTCAAAACACCGCGGCTGGGGCTGTACCAAAAGAGTCGGGAAAGGTTTGGAGGTCAGTTTTCATGCGTTTTCCGCCTGCTCGGTTCGTCCGAGAATGTGGACGAGGAACGTAAAAAAGAAAAACCAGACGCCGTCAGACCGCAATTGCCTCTGCGGGAATCACTTTGGGTTGAATTCACAGATACTTGTGGTCGTCAGATTTATTTGTTTTGTCCCAACATAAACGCGGAAAAACCACCAAGTTAAATGAACCACCTGTGAACTACGTTAAGTGCGTCTTCAAGTTCGAACGCACGTCGTTCGAACTGTCGTCTACTCTTTCAAGCGTTTCTGCTTGTTGTCGTCTGCTAGTTCAAACGACCGCGATCCGTAGACCAAGCACGGACCCAGTAATTGCGATAAGGAGTAAGTGCAGGCCTCAAAAGACGTTTGAAGGTTGGTTGCTGTAAGCAGGCTCGGTTTTATACAGTAGAAACAAGGAGATGTTGATAATTGTTTCCGGTGGGTGCCAACGACCTCTTACGCCTGATTTACTTGGTTTAATTCTGCTTGGGATTTTCAGAATCGACGTCAACCACATCAGCTACGGTTCGCGATTTTGCAGCCCAAGTGACGTCATGACTGAAAATGCGAATCAGGTTTTTGCGTCCATTCTGCGGCGTCCACGCGGAATGAATCGCCACAAGTCACATTATTTACGGTAAGTTTTGCGGTGTAACGAGCCTCGTTAATTTCGCTGAGGCTGCTAAAGTAGTCAGATATTGCCAGGAAGACGTAGAATCAACAATTCTAACGCGAAAAAGAGCAGGCGGGGACTCGCAACCGACGCCGCCGACATTGTATTCCAATGGTTTGTATATATGGGCGAAGTCGAGCTCCTTGCCCGAACTCTATCGCGCATGCGCCGCGCCGGTGGCGTCCGCTAGGGCCGCTCCGGTTTGTTCGTAAACATTAGTTGGTCTCTAAGCCGTCTGTTTACCTTTGTACGAGGAACTTCGTGTCAAAATATGGTGAAAGTCATTTTTATCGTATTGTACTTTATCGTATTTATAAAAAAAACATTAATTCTTCCAGAGACACTTCGCATCGCAAAAAATATGATCGCAGTTAGGAAATCGTCATGGGAGTCTGTCACACTGAGACTCTGTCAAGAAGATGCGCTCAAAAGGACGGAAATTTTGATATTTATTTTTCTCTTTTGCTTTCTAAAACCCACTTCAAGCAGGCAGCTATTTTATAAACATGAAAATTAACAGATGATAGACTAATACCATTGTGCCATTTCATTTAGGACAAACAATAAAAAAACGGCAGATGAAAGGCGCTCTCTCCCCGCAGCGAAGTACTCGTTTATATGTGGTGAGGCGCGAGTACACCCATGGGAAAATCTTACAATATTCGACAGTGGCAGCACATCCTATCGGTTTCCAGCCTTAAAAGCGAATCGACAACTGCATGCTCGGAACCATATACTTAAAAACAACTTAGTGCCAACTGTCGAGAAAGAGAAAACGCACACACACGCGAGGTTTCACTTGTCGAGGCTGCTGTCAGAAGAAGCAGAATATGGACAACATGGACGGAGTCAGACTGATTCGCCTCTCTTAAATTGATACCCGCTAATTAGAAGTCTCTTTCTGTTGATGCACTTGATGCTAGGGTGACAGAAGTGTTGTAAGTTGGGCGATTTGGTATGATGACATGGTGAAGGGAACAGAACAGAACAGATGAACAAATGTGCCCTGCGTGTCTTTCAGAACGTCCTCTTCTTCCTTTTTACGTATAAATTCAGTTGCGAGTCAGCGCTTGAGTGTTGTGCATGTTCGTTCTCTCTGTCGTTGTGTTTTTGTGCGCTGTTCTGTTCACCATGCGAGGATGGCATGCACGAACTGCGCTTCAAGAATGAGGTGCGGAAACTCGTGATGGCTCAAGTTCCACCACTCCAGAGGATCCAATTCAGTCTCCTCGATCTACTTGTAGGCGAAGAAGCCACTTGCAGGCCTCTTTTGCTTTCTCGTGGCTTGTACGTTTTGGGTTTTCTTTGCCCAAAGAACGTTTTCTGCGATTTCCCTGCGAAACAAGAACACGCTTTCCCAAAACGAGTGATGCTCCTGCGCTCTTTACTTCTTTTAGGGACAGCATTTTTTTGCAAGATAGAACGTTCTAAAGCTATCTTCGGTGAGAATAAAATCTTGCTTGACGTAAGGAACAATTTTCCCCTGATTGGCGTATTTCATCTAGGGGAATGGTTTGCTTCCGCGGTATACTTGATGATACACTTCATAGTATCACTCACTCAGCAAAAATGGAGATCCGGACCCGCGGATATCTGCATCCGATCCGCGTCCGCAGCCCCTGGCATTCGCATCCGATGCGCAATCCTCCAAGTCTGATTCATTTGTATCCGCGTCTGCCAGTTTACTGCGGATATCCGTGGATATGCAAGGCTGTAATTGATAGAGCAGGTGTTGTGTAACAAAAATATTGCGTACCAAATAGAAATCAAGAAACAACAAAAAAAACAACACAACAGCAACAAACATTTTTGTAAAATAATAAACAAATAGAAAGTACAATAACAACTTTCCCTGTATTCTTTTTTTCTTTTCGGGCAGGTAAATACATGTATACAGATGTGTAGTTAGAGAACGTTATTGTATACGGCAATGCCGCTGTGAACAGAACCGCCAAAAACAAAAACTCCCGCATTGTAAGAGAACGGAGGATGAAACGGATATGTGGAATCATGGAGAAAATGTGGGAAAACAAGCTTCATTTTCTAGTGGACGTCATAAAATTATAAATAAAAAGAAAAGGGCAACATTTCAAACAATTCAAAATGAAAAAAAAGAGCAAAACGTAAGCATACTGTAATTAAACAAAAACAATTAAAGCAAAAAGGACATGACGTTCGACCTGGGGAGAGGAAGAAAGAGAATATAATGAAGGTGAAGGGACGAAGGGAATGATAACGTCGGGCCTGACTAGGAAACGGGAAAGAACGATACGGGAGAACTAGGGAGAGGGAGACAGAAGACGAAAGAGGATATTGGGATGAAGCAGTCGAGGAAAAGAAGGAAGCCCGCCAAAATCCCGCTGTCCTTTTTTTATCTTCTTTGTTCTCACCTCGTCGAAGGGAAGCTTAAGAGGGGGCGAATGATTTGTCTTTGAGCCCGGGGAATCCCCCCGGCTACAAATTAATTGCGGTCTAGGGAAGGATGTGGAGGGGTTGAGGTGGCACGCTTTCCCTCTGCTCCACCGCGCGGCGAGGAAAATAAAAAGAAGAGCATGCCAAAGAGGAAGCCGTGAAGCGGTGCACGAAGTGCGTGGTCGCAGAGCGAACTTCATCCATTATACTCCGTTTCCCTCTCGCAGAGGACGCTCCAAGACGTCAAAGCCAATCCAATGGAATGCGACCGTCACGTGACCTCCAGGGAAAGAGCAGCGACGAGCGAGACGTATAGTCACGTGGTGATACGCTCAGGGCACAGGGTTGGCTGGGACAGCTTCTAGCGTCTGCTGTGGTCCATCAGAAGGTGATGCGGGAAGAAAGGGAATCAGGAGCCTTTGCGGTGATCGTTGTTCGGCGATCCCTTCCCACCTTCCTCTCTCTTCTTTGTCGTGCACTCTTCCGATCGCAAATCAGCCTCCGGTTTCCTCCTGAGCTCGGTGGATTAAATTCCGCGACCGCAGTCTTCTCGTACGCTCTTTATTCTGTTCCCGAGCAACTCGGTGCGGGGAGAGTATAGTGTTGACAAGCTCATTACAGACGGCAGATTGGTAAGGAAAGCCGGTAGAGCTTATGTATCCGATTGCGGCGGCGATGTCTCGCCATTCTGGGAACCGCGCGCGAAGGCTAAGTTGGATCGGGGTTTCGGGTGTCGGAAGGGACGAGAGGCAGTTGGGCTTCGCGCGTCGAGTATTGGGTGAGGTGATTTTGTGTGTGGCGTGATTCGATCGCGCATGTTTAAAACGTTTACGGTGCTTATATTGTTTGTTCTCGTGTTCCTATCTTCAACATTGTTACCACCGTACAGCGCCCTATAGTCGAACATACGGCCCCAAATTTTACGAGGGGCTTGATAGCCGTGTGGTGCAACTTATTAAAAATAGCTAATGTACGTGTTACTGACTACAGAAAAAATAATCGGGGTTTTCTTGGTCTTACTGCAAAAACTCAGTGTTTTCTTTCTGTGGTCTTTGATACGTACTTTAGCTATTGAAAAAGTTATATCGCACCGTTATGAAGCTCCTCGTAAAATTTGGGGCCGTCTGTTCGACTATAGTGGGCTGTACGTCGAATCGAAGTTTTGGGGTGTATTATATGGGACAAAAGGGTGTAAGGTGATACCCTTTTTTTTTTAGAGTATAAGTGCGACGTTGCGTTGCGTTTGTTTGTTTTGTTTGATTTTATTAGGACATAATGTTTAGGGTATCAAGGCAAAATGCACATTTGCTCTGCCTGACGAGGTCCTATTGCCCGTTTACGTTGCTCAGCGGGCCAGGACAACAAAACAACATTAGAGAAAGAAAAGAAGAAGTGCAAGAAAGAACGATAGAGCAACAATTCGTAACAAAAACGCAACAGCGCATGATATACGATAATTATTTGAACAGTTGCATTCTAAAAAAAAGAAGCATAGCATGCGTCTCTGCTTCTTTTTGTATGATAAAAAATTAGCCTTGAATTAACCTGCTACGAATAGTAAAAACGGAATAAAAATCACCTCTTTGGCGTATTTGCATGGCAAAAGCAATGGTAACACAAAATATGACCTTGTTTTATGTGAAAACTGGGCACACATTTGGAGGCTAAATGGTGCAAATGGTATTCGTATTAGCTTTGCCAAGATCACTGGACGCGGCTTCGCAGGGGTGCATGAGCAGCGTTGCGCCTACTATACACCATTCCAATATTTACTAGTCCTCAGCCCAGCACGCGCATGTTCGTCGCTTCGGAAAGCCTGCAAATCAAGCGTCACACGCACGAACGTTGAAAATAGAAACGGCCAAAAGCCCTTTTTTTTTTTTGAAAAGTGTATATTCCCATTTACGCAAAGCGGCACCTGCCTGGCTGAGGTGCACGTGCGCGATTGTTGGCTGTATGTAGGCGGTTTGCAACGGAGTGTGAAGAGCCAACGAAAGGAGGCGGCCGGTGATCATCGTGTTAGCAGCCAAACGCGGCACTACCCTGTTTCATACTTAGCGTGCAACGCTGCCAAAGCTATTGGCGCAAGCATGGGGCTTGATCTCGTTGATCATTTGCACGCGTTCTCGCGTAAACAAAACAATAGATGAAGCGACGCGATCGCGCCAGTAACTTTGACAGCGTTGCACGCTAAGTATAAATCAGACTATAGTGACAAGATAGATTCGAGGCCTTTCGCTTGCTCGGTTCGTCCAAGAAGGCGTATATGTCACCGTAAAGCCGGGGTAACACTGCCTTATACATCATACTAAAGTAAGTCTGTGTACAGATTCCAATGCGAGTCACCGCGAGATTCGTGCTTCGAATGCCGCATGGCAATCGGTTCGAGGAGAAAACTTGGCACGCGGCATTCGAACCACGGATATTCCGGTGACTCGTGTTTGCAGACTGTCTCTTGTATGATGAATGAGCAAACACTCTCGTTGCATTCGTCGGCGCGGAAAATATTTTAGGGTCGAGTTTCAGAGATTTGTGATTTGATACGCGAATACCGGGTGGGATTTCGTATTTCATACAAGGAATACCTTTAGAGAACTCGCATCACCCTGACTACATGCCAAGTGCTTGCTTTTCCTTTGTTCCACAAAAAAACCTATAGGGCTGGATATAACGTGAAAAGATACCAGCTGGCGAAATATTGATGACTGAACTAAAAAGCAAGCTTGTGCGCCGTCGTCGTGCCAGCTACATTTCAATATCGTAATGCTCATGCGTTTAAAGAAACATTAGCCCACCAATAACTGCTCTACAGACATGTACACGTTACCCAAAAAAAGTAACTAAATACCGTTACTCGTTACTCGCTCAAAAAGTAACTAAATACGTTACTCGTTACCGATTTTCAAAAGGAACGCGTGAGTTACCTCAAAAGTAACGAGTTACTTTTCACGTTACTTTGAAGACCAAATACACAAATGTTTTTGTTTCATGGTTTATTGTTTTCTTTTTAGTAGTCGTTGCCCTTAAGCAGCAGCTGCCTGTCGAAGTTTTCATCAGTTATGTTTCCCGCTTCCTTGAAAATACATTTACGGTGACGTTGAAGCGTCGTTCTACTGACGCGCTCAAAGGAACGGCAGTGTTGTGCTTCAGCAAGAGCTGGTGAATCTTCGGGAACTGCGCCTTCATTGAGGACAGCGGGTAAGGGGTTATGTGCCTTCCCGTGTTTGCAACCTCCGGGTTTACATTCGGTCCGTACCCGGTTCTAGAAAGTTCAATTAACGAACCTGATTGTGCTCGCTGGGTGAAGGACATTCTCAGCTGTAGAGTTCAGTACAGCAACGTTTATCGCTGGACACGTCAGTCGAACTGTTCGACTGACGTGTTCAGCGATACATGTTGCTGTATTGTCATACTGTTTATTTGTTTTTCGGGTTTTCCATCTGCCTTTGTCGCAATAGACACATACTAAGGCTAGAATAAAAACAAGGCCGTTAAAGCGGTGTTGTACACGTTACTCCTCAAAAGTAACGAGATACCGTTACTCGTTACTTGGCCTTAAAGTAACTAAATACCGTTACTCGTTCCTTTTCTGAAAAAGTAACTAAATACGTTACTCGTTACCGAAAATAGTAACTAGATACAAGTAACTCGTTACTTGTAACGCGTTACGTACATGTCTGCTGCTATAGTACTGTAGAGTCGCAGCTCTTAATACCTGACTCACACAAAGAAATACTTCGCGCTCTAAATGAAAACAATGAGCGCGCCACTGAACCGAGCACAGCGAGCGCGAGTTGTTCGTGCAGACTCTCGCTCTGGCTCGCTCATGGATCTCGGGAGCCGGTGCGACAACAGTAAAAAGAAGAAGAGATGCCTTTCGCCTAAGCTCCGGGCCGGACGTCTCAAATTCTTTTCCGGCGACTTCGAACACCGCCGACAGTACGATTCAAACTTAGACTTATAATTTTCTTCTAGCTTCAATATCTCGACAGCGAAGCCCTTTTTGTTTTCGACACAAAATGCATGTATATATTTTTGGAATCTTCTAGGGTCAATCAGTTTCTGGTGAAAAAAGTTGACGCAAAACTGCTTGCTGGTTGTACCTAGAGTCACTAAATAAAGCTACGTTTTCAGAGTACCGAAACTCCCAAACCTCGCGTCTGAAGCGCGTCAGGCGCCGCCATCTTGGGTCCGCGCGCAGATGGAGGAGTGACTGTAGCTGAGCCAAGCCGAGCTGTAGCCGTCGCCCGCGCCAGCAGCCGCGGCCGCAGCTGTGGCAGCGAATCAAAGTCGTGTTGTTCGTATCTCGACGTAACACGGAAAACGCGCGTGCTCAGCGACGGACTTCAGCGTGCACGGGCAGTAAACACCAAACAGCAGCAGGCAGGGGATCGCGGGACCCAAGATGGTGGCGTTGGAAAAACACGATGATGATGATAACGACTCACGTGACTGCCGCTGTCCAATGATGCCGTAGCGAACCAGAATACAGTTGAATAGAGAGACTGCATTGTCGGCGAAATGGCAAAGAAAAGGAATGCGGTACTCTGGAAGCGTAGCTTTATTTAGTGACTCTAGTTGTACCCAACGGCAACCAAAGCCATCCTGTGTACAGATTAAAAGATCAATCTCATCTGTTACCTAAAAAGAAAAGAAAAACTAGTTTGCCCCGCCAATTTTTTTATTAAAAAAAATGACCGCATCTCAACGTGGTGAATGATGTTGATTGGAGCGAAGCTCTGGTGGTGCATGTCTGCGTAGACGCTGGGCCGCAGCATGCCGAGCCTTTCGTTCGTTTTCATCCATGTCGGTAAGAGAATGTGTGGTATGGAACGTGGTTATACACGCATTTGAGCATTTGACCGCAGCGCCCTCTCCTGTATAGACGTTGAGCGTCTACATGCAACGTGCCATCCATGACATCCCCAGCTCTTGAGTTACTATAACACATCTCAGAGCCTCCTACTCCTCCCGCAGTCGTGGCTGAGTGGTTAAGGCGATGGACTAGAAATCCATTGGGGTCTCCCCGCACAAGCTCAAATCCTGTAGACAGCGAAAAAAAATTTGTTCAGCATTTTTTTTTAAATTTTCTTAATCTTTCTTTGCATTTGTTTTTGCCCTACACGAGCACGTGAGCTCACGATCAGGAGCACGAGCACTGGACGCCAGACAGACACCAGACAGATGAACGGACGGACATGGCTAGCCCCTAAGGAGCTTCGCCCCTAAAAGTTTCACCTTACAGAAATAAATATTACCTTAGTTTCGCCGATATTATCGCCGAAAGCGTGAAATTGATAACCCAGCTATGTTTTCCCAAAGGTAATGTAAATTACATCTCTTAATTATGGGGAATATTGGATTAGAGTTCATTTATCTGCGGAGTTAGTTATGCAATTAACGACTCGTTCGGTGAGTCGTAGCGTACGCCGGTGGCTGATTACTTTTCGTCGAAACGAGGATTTCTCCCCAATTCTATCTCTTCTTTCTTCACACCTTTCTCTTCACCTCCTTGTAGAATTCACGTTTCTAATTGTGGATATTATTGCAAAACATCAAGACACTAATTTCCTCACTCGCGCACACACGCGCACCATGAAAGACTTGATTAAGATAAATTCGATGTTGTTTAAACTGAGTTGTGAACAGTTTATTTCTTAACGTGTTGCTTTCTTTATGACTTGTACTTTGAAAAAAATATTTTTGTTGCGCGTGTCGATGCATGGAGTTGAAGAAAAAGTACTTATCTCGAGTGCTTCGCATTTAATAATTGTTAACGCCATTATATTTCTAGCAGTGGCAGTTTCTCTCGTTCCCATTACTGTACTTATGTATTACACGTCGATATAGGCACGACATCTATATCACAAGTCAGAATTTTTTTTTTAATGTATAAATATGTATTAGAATTGTCCAACTTTCTTGCTTTCGCCCTCATGTAATGCATTGATAAAAAATAAAGGTAAACAACACAAACTAAAATGAAATTACCCTCCCCAAACGTGGTTACGTCAAACCTCGTAGTACTTTCATCCTCACCCAGACGTGCGCCGGCACTGGATGCTTTGATATGGTCATGGACAATGCTACCTGAAACTATTAATCGTTGACCTGAAGATACCTGTGGTGTATTTCCTTTGCGAGAACTCGAACCTTACTTCGAATTGTCTGAAGTCCGAGCGGGGACAAAAGCTAGTTCCAACACCAACGCAAATGCGCAAACTAAGAACGCGAACTTATGACTTATTCTTTGCACCTCGTTGGATATTACTTCTAGGTCGTACACACTATAAAAACACGAAAAATGCCGTAATCCTCAGCACTTTCTGAGAAACTTAATTGGCTATATTGGCTCGAAACGTTGCAATACCACTGGAGACATAAGATAAAACGGAGTATAGTAGAGACAGATAGTATGCGGATCGAGATTGGAACCAATGAATAGCAATTGTGTCGGCGGCTGTATAGGACGAATTTGTTTCTAAGAAATAGCAGATATAGATTTGTTCTGATAATGCAATTTATGCAAAGGTGAAAGCGCGCTGGACAAGAATGACGGTACTAATATCTGGAGAAGGGGTTATTGTCCCCCCTGTTACCCTTCTCTAGGAATTATTATCAGTATAGATTTATTCCTTGATCAGCAAGCACAATATCTTCATATATTTGTCTTTTGGGTGATAGCTGGATATCACAAATGTCTCACGTGGTCCAGTTGGCGTCCTGGAAGAATGCTACATTGATATTTGAGGGAGGCCACTGTACAACAAAGTTCACGGTTGGGCAGGGAAGTGTGAAGCTCATACCACACCATTTAACGGCCACGGGTGGGTTCTTTCCTAAGCGTGACAGGTAGATGATTCCATTTCTAGTCCTGCGGCAATCATTATGCGATTCTCAAATATATACACCGAGTGGCTAGATCAAAAGACACCTGCTCAAAAGTGCGCGCCAGCTATAGTTGCTACTACGACAGCTATTCCAGTCCGCCATTGATTGGGCATCGTAGTCTGAGCATCACGGTGCTGAGCGTGCTGCTCACGAGGGCTTGCGTCAGCGTGGGGCGAGGACTCGGATTAAAATTGAAAGCTTCGTGCACAAGAAATGGCGACCACCAATGTTGCTCGATGGACTTTTGAAAAGGGTCTGTTGTGGTTGTTTTCCTTTCGTAACCGTTCAACGGAAAGGAAAAATGAGATAGGCGAGGTGTTAATTGATTCCAGTGTTGTAGACGTTAGTGCCAACAAAAAGTAACGAAATATGTTACTCGCTACTTGCAAAATAAAGGAACGCCTTACCGACCAACTTACCTCAAAATAGAAGGAACGCGTTACCGTCACCGCTAAAAAGTAACGCCCGTTACTTTTACGTTTCTTTATTTTTTAATTGACGGCAACGGCCTTTTTTTTGGCTACAGCGTTTTTCGAGACTGGGACGAAGTGTGTGGGCATTGAGGTTTGTCTAAAGTGCGACTATGTACGTGGGGAAAAGACAGACAAACGTTTTAACGCATGTGGAATGACGGCAATAATTAATAATTTGGCGCCTATACGCGGCCGAGTGCTACGAGGTAATGGGGTCAATCGAGCAGGGGCCAAAAGCGCAATTCACCGGGCCTTTTTCGTTTATGATTGGTTCAGCGATGATAGGTTGGCTAGCGTATATAAGCATGAGGAACACCATGACGGTGCCCTTTTGACGCAGTCTGATTGGATCCACGTCAGCTCGATAGCGTTGCCTGCGTCTGGATAGAAACAAAGAAAACAATTATGTGTACTTTTTTCAGGTCTTGGGCAAGAATGTGTAACGAGTAACCTTAACCGACATTACCAGTTACTTGAAATAAGTAACGTAAGTGCGTTACCCGTTACTGTTTTGAAAAACGTAACGAGCATGTTACTCCGTTACTAAAAAAAACTGTTATTGATAAACGCCGTTACTTGGAACGCTTTAGCGCGAACACTGATTGGCTCCTTAGTTTACAAAATACTTTCTGAAGAAAATTAAATTCAAAGAAGATTAAAAACGCTGTAGGATCCGGCCCCTTTCTTCCTCCAAAGGAAAAAAAAAACCGACGTTTTCCGGATTTTTTTCCCTCTGCTATTTTTGGTACGGAGTGTTTCGTTTTTAAACTTGTCAAACAAAACAAACTGTCAAAAACAAAAACAACTGGAAAAAAATGTCGGCTGCACATTTAAATATTGCCCAAACTGTCTAAACGAATCCTCAATCTTTTCCTGGGGCGCTCCGTAAGACCTTTAGCTGGTTACCAGCGTAATCTCTCCCGAAATCCAATTCTGCCTCCACGGGGCCCAAAGGGCACCGTCAGCGAAGTAAGCACCAAAACGATACAGTTCTTTTATGGCGCACAACGCCGAGAAGATTTCCAAGCAAGACTGGTCTGTGCGGAGGTCAGCGTAAGCGACGCACGTTGCAGCATCAGAGGGAGCCGTAAAGAAGACAACAAGGAGAAGGAACAGCAAGAGCGGGAGAAATTCCGGTCCCGGTAACTGAATTAGAAGGTATATGAGTGCAGCCTTGTAGTGCTCTCACGTCGGCCGCCGAGGAGAGGCTGGGATTCGGCGAGACGCGGCTCGCCTGCCTACGACTTGTGCGCAGCAAAAGCATCCGCGGCAGCTGGCGAGGCGAGCTCTGACTCCACTCCGCTTTTCATAATCCCCCGTGTGTCGTACGTTCTGCTTTCGTGTAGGATTTCTTTTCTAAGGGATACCTGAGGCAACTAGTCATCGGAGATGGGTCGACGACGAAGTTACCTGGCACGTACAGCAAGACGACGTTCTTCCCGGTAGTATTATATTTGGAAGTGACTTCGGAAAGTTTTAAATGTAGTAACTAATTTATCACGCTGGAATAGAAATGCATTATAACGCTTGTCGGACAAATATTTTGTCTGTGTGCGACTTTCCATACAAAACACATTCTTAATCGAAAAAAAAGCAAAAACATTTGGTGCATTGAAGAAGCTTGTAAACATCAAGTTGAGACAGATTTTGGGAATTCTTTATGTAAGTAGAGAAAGTAAGAAGCCAATGCAATTAAAGGAATAATATGAAACGTTCAGAATACCTGCTATGGTTGTACGGCGGGTGCTATTGGAGAAACAACCGCTTAAAAATGAAGACGTAAGGAAAGTTTATCTAGGCTACTGAAAAGTAGAAGTGCCTTATGTTACACTCGCCACTCGCAAAACTTCTCATATCTACAGGACATTAGTCGGGTTGCAAAATAAAGCATGATCGATAAATAAGAGACGTTGTTCGTCATTATCCCTTTTATTTGGTCATCCCAGTCTGGCGCAAAATATGAATATCAAAACAATTTCCACAATTCTGAGATATATATAGTTTAATTATGTATCCCTGGCGGTTCCTGGAAAGAGAGTTTGGGATTGTTTAGTGTCGGGTTCCGCCGCCTGTTTCTATCTAAAGGAACATCGTACCGGCGTGCGGTATTGTACACTGCGTGATGCACCTGTAGAGAGGCCAGTACTCGTACTACACTTGGCTTAAATTTCTTATCTACCACGGGAACTGCAGTGTCTGCTGACGATGTGGCACACAAACGCCACGCTGTCGAAATATGTAATGTCTAATTTTAATTTCGATCGTGGCGTAAATCGGCTACGAGAGTGAACCTCCCTTTTTGCACATCCTAAAATGGCATATGTTCGTGGGCGTGTGTGGGTGGGTGGTAGCAGAAGTGTGTCCGCGTCACTCTGGCGGCATTTTCGCTTGCGGAGCAGAAGTGAGAGGTTCAGAAACGACCAAAACAAAAAAGCGCTCTCCGAGCCATGTTTTTTTTTCAGGCCTGTTTTGGTTCAAGTTACTTTCGTATATGAGACCTTTTTCAATGGAAACGCCACCGGGCGGTGCTCCAGTCTTTGACGTTCCAGGAAACTTCCGGTCCATGCGCTTATAACGAACAAAGCCCACCTTAACACCGCTGCTTCTTAAGCAGTGAAACGTTTAACCCCCAATTCTCCTGGTGAACTGCCAAATGAACGAAGAAGCGCGAGGAATCTGTTCAAAATGTTTGGAATATTCTCCGAAGCCAACTTGCCCCCTCCCAGACATTAGGTTGTACAGCCGAAGACCCTCGTTACATTTCCACCTTTATTGTCCATGTAGCTATGTCACATTTCACTTCATTCTTTAGCTCAAAGACATCCTTACGGATGCAATACATGAGCGAGGATTTTACAATGGAGGAGAAAGCACAATATAAAAATAACTCTATAAAAAAGGAAAGAAAGAACGACAGAGTAACAAAGTTCACATTATCTGGTTCAAACATGATACCACATTATCATTAACATTCAAGCATAATCAAGATTGCAAATATTTAAGTTCTAAAGTCAAAAAGCCTATGGTAAATCTAAGAAGGAAAAGTCGTGAAAAGCAACAGAAACAAATATCGCGTCAGAAATTCACGTTGGCTGATCCACACATAGCACAACATTACTGGCCACGCTCAATGACTCCTGAGTTTTGGAGTACATTTAAAAACATTTGTTCACACTTCTTTTTAAACAACACCTCATCTTGTTGGGCTGTAACAGATTCTGGCAGGGTGTTCCAGTCGGAAATGCACAATAACAACGGGGATGAAGAAAAAGATTAGTACGAGCTGTATAAGGTTCCACTTTCTGTGCGTTATCAATTCTGGCTGAGATATGAACTGCGGGTCTACAGAATGACTGTTTGAAGGTGGAAGTACTGTAATAAAGACGATGAAAAAAACACAAACGAGAAATCTTTCTTCGCATCTCTAGAGAAGATAAACCGATATTTTGTTTTATGCATGTAACGCTGGTATGATACGAATATTTTCCAGAGATAAATCGCGCGGCTTTGTTTTGCAGTGCGTCAAGACTCGACCGACTATACTTCGTTTCCAGCTAGTCCGAGCGCGGCCGATGTTATGACCGAAGGGCACGATAAGCACCGCAAAGAAGGCACACGTCATGGCGTGCTTTCTGCAGTTGATAGGACCAGCCGGTACTCGCCGTTTCTCTGTGCACTGCTCCTCCGCCGGCTGAATCTAGTAAAGCGCAGAGTGCCCGCCATGACGCTGCGCTTTTTGCGCTGCTTTGATTGGCCCTTCCGCTCATAACATCGGCCGCCTCGAGCTCAGTGAAGCGAAGTATAGGTAATTTTGATGCGGTTTCCAGATTATATTTGCGTATTCAAGCTTGGGGAGTACGATAGCTTTATAGGCAAGCAGACGCGTACCCTGGGGTGCCTGGTCAATGTATGTCTTAGAAAGCCAAGTTTCTTTGATGCGCTCTGTATGACATGATTGATGTGTTCGTTCCAACTTAAATTATGCGTAATGTGAATGCCTAAATATTTATATGACGTGGCAACTTCAAGTTCAAGAGAAAGAAGGTTGTATTGAAACGATTTCACATCTGACTTTTTGGTGACTGTCATTTGCCGACATTTTGTAGTATTGATGTTGAGTTGCCATTTCACGCACCATGTGCCAATTTTGTCCAGGTCATCCTGTAGGGCCAGACTATCATCGAAGTTGGCAATTTTGCGATATAACACGCAGTCGTCCGCAAACAACCTGATGGTGGACGTTAAGGTTGATGGGAGGTCGTTGATATATATCAGGAATAGGAGGGGTCCTATAACGCTACCCTGTGGGACACCTGATGTGACGGGACATTGGGATGAAAGGGTGTTATTTAATCTCACTGACTGCGCTCTGCCACGTAAAAAGGCTGCTATCCAGTCTACAATCAAAGGGTCTATTTGAAGGTGCGAAAGCTTTAGTAGTAGCGACAATGCGGAACTGTATCGAAAGCCTTAGCGAAGTCGATGAAGATGACGTCAGTCTGGGAGCCAGCATGGGTGTTGAAGTGCAGATCAGTGATAAACGCAACAGTTGAGTATTACATGAGTGAACCATGGCGATAACGAGTTCGATCCAACAGTATTTTTTGGAATATTTATTACACTAATTTGTGTGGAGCTCATGTTAAATAAGTCAGTTTTCTTCTACTGAGCAGACCTAAATAATGGTGTATGAAATCTCCGTAGAAAAAGATCCAGCGACAAATTCATAGCATCAACATTCGCCCTGGCATAGATTGAGAAATATCTGCTTGCGATGATTTGCTCGGTTTTCAAAAGATATATGTCGTTTGACTCTGGAACAGGTGCAAGGTCGCTAATGATAAGTTCGTGGAGAACATTTGTGGCACTTACACATGGTTCCTATTGTTAACAAAAAATAGATATATGCTCTCTACAGGCACGTAGCCAGGATTTTGTTTCGGGGGGGGGGGGGGGGGCGCCCATAACAAAATGTTGTATGAGGGGGAGTGGGAGAGGAGGCCCCAGCAAAATGGAAGATTTCGGGGGGGGGGGGGGGGGCGCGGGCCCCATGGGCCAAATTTCCTGATCAGACTTGGACGTAGTTCAACTACTCTACTCAAACTACTGTAGTTTAACTACTTTTCCGAGTAACTTGGTAACTTTCAATTACAACTTTATTTGGGTAATTAGTAGTTTAACTTAACTACATTTTTCAGGTAACTTCTACTCAAATTACCAACTACTTTCGAAATCTAGTGCTAATTTTGCTCACCACAAAAGTTTGAGCGCAGAAATAAATAAGACGCCGGCAGATGAAGTGACGTTTCCGAGCAAGGGGCCCCCTCACATTCCATTCCCACGAACTTATACTCGACAGCCGTAGAAACTGCCTCACAAGCGTCCTTGGGCCAAGGTGGCGACGAGCAGCCTGAACATAACACTGGCGCGCACGAACGCAGGAACAGATGCTTAACAAGCCTTGGTCGGGTATTGACCTAATCCGGTAATGCACGCAGGCGCGCGCTTCCAGCTGCAACCGTGAAAGACGGGGACACTCCGAGGGTTGTTGTTGTTTTCATGTTGTCTGCCTTTAGTGAGTTCTGACTCAAGCGGTTTGGGGGTTCCACGGGTAGGCGCCACTGGAATGACCTCGCGCTGGGCGCCTGTTCTCATGGTCGCCTCGTTGTCAGCGCATACTCCCTTGCAAAGCCGGACTCCCCTCGCGCACAAACGCACACACGGATAATCCGTTCATGGGAGCACCTTCCCGCTTCGAGCGGCAACTACGAGCGACGATGTGTGTTCACGTAATCCTTCGCGTCCTTCCGATACCGTAGTCGACGGAGAGGATTGCGAGTCATCCTTGTGAGATCCTTTTGTTGGACCCGGTTTCAGCGGCGAAGTATACTTCGTTTCATCTTTTGTTAAACCAAAACAATTTTTTCTTCAGTAGCGTAGCACTAGCACCGCAACGAAACACGCAGTCGTCCGGATGATCTCATCGTCGTGGCGCGAGACTTGAACCCTTGACGGTCAGGTGCACTCGCTCAGCGTACTCTCCGAACGTCGTGGGAATAAAGAGGGGGCAGTCATAACAATCTTAACTTTCCCAAGAAAAAAAAAAAAGAAGATTTTTTTTTTTAATGTAAAAGACCTTTTAGCAAAGGCAAACCTCACATGTTTCGTCATGAACACCGAAGATGCTGACACTCGCTTTCCCGACCCTGCACAGCTTGTTTTTGAAATTCAACGCTGCCGTTCCCCCCAGCGCGTCGGTGGAACGTCTTTTTAGCTTGGCTTGGCACGCCTTTAGGAGGAAAAGGGGAAAACTCTCCTATCAAGAACTTTGAAAGTCAATTGCTTCTGCGAGCGAATAAACTATTTTGGTGAAAACGCAAGCCATAAATAGACTGCATTTATTTTAGGCTCGCAGGGGTTTTCACGGATCAAAACTGCTGTTCATTTTGCTACCACAAAAATATAAAAAGTAACTTCGAAAGTAACTTCAAAGTAACTCGCTACTTTTTTACAGTAGTTAGTAGTTTACTCAATTACTATTACAAATGCGTAATTTCTACTCTACTCTAATTACTTTTGGCGTCAGTACTCAGTAACTTAACTTAACTACCTTTTTTGAGTAATTTGTACATGTCTGCCCTGATACGTGCCTGGCTGTCTAGCATTTGTGACGCATAAGCAAGCTCGACAGGCTTGCAAGGACGGAGCGACCGGAAGTCGCTTGGGACGCAAACGGCGGTTTATGGTTGCAAACAGCTAAAGGGTCTATAAATGTAGAGGATTAGTGCCTGGGACGCGTCTCCGATCGATGTGTTAACCGCGTTCCCAAAAGTGGTCCCTCGAATCCTGCCTGATGACGTCAGAGAATTGCCACGCTGTTGCCGGCAGCGATCCTGGTGGCGTCCCAGCAGCGGCGGGGGATGCGGCAGACACCTGTTCCGCTGCCAGGACGTTTTTCCAGCTTGGCAGTCCACGGAAACCCCGGCAGCCAGGAGTTGGGACGCCGCGACGACAACAGCGACACTCGCGCTCTCTCGCGCTTTCTTCCAGAACTTTTACTCCCAACCGGCGAGGATCGCGATATTCGACAGCATATACGCTCCGGCTTCTGGCACGTCATTTGTTGCTACATAAGGACCACTTTTGATATTTATACAGCAGGAGGGGACTCTAAACAGACCAGTCTGTACCAAGCACCCTTATACCAGAGAACGGCGGGAGATACGCTCTTTTTGTACTCTGGCTCACCGGGACACGAGGGGGAGAAAGCTTGAACGATTACGGGTGGTCAGCCGAGTACGATCGACTGTTCACATTGGTGACCAGGGCCTTAACGATAAATGTTACGCCGACGCACTTTCCCTCGGCGATGCGCGCGGCAAACAAACATAGCAAGTATATTTGTGCGGCCTTTTACCCCCGATTAGAACGGAGCTTGTTCTTATCCTCGGAGCCGGATTTGATCGGCTTTTGTCATCGGACAGCAACTGTACACTAAGATCGATGGGCTCGATTGTGTGGATGCGTACTGAAAAATTGCGACAATTTTCATTTCGGGTCTTTCCCGCCTATACTCACGAATAAAGCTTTTTTTTTTTTTTTTGGAAATTGAGAGAAAGTATGGAAAACAGCAGAAGCCACTCTTCCATATCGTCTCATCACCAAAACACGAATGTTTCTTAGTCGTAGGGATTGAATCGGGAGACGCAGAGTTGTGCAGCGTGTATCAGAGCCGATTAATTAATCGAATTTCTAATCGGCGTACAATTATATTCATACTAAATTTCCTCGTTACGTTTAGTACTAAACACCGGAATTGGTGCACGATTATAAACCGGTTCATTTTTCTCGCTAAACTAAGCGGGGAAAAAACAAAACCTTGCTCGTTACACATTTTGTCACACCTTCGTTACGCGCACTTTTCGTTACCCGCTTCCGTTACACACGCCCAAACGCAGCCGCACCGCTCGCGTATGTGCATCCTGCTGCGAAAGGCACGGATGTTCGCGCTGCAGCCACGCTGACGAATTCTCTGCGCACACGCCTCACGCGCGTTCAAAGCATGTTTTGCATTACGCATAGATATATGCGTGATTCCAACGTGCCTGAAGACAGTTTTTGTACGACCAAATATCATGGGATCGTCATTCGAAGCGAGAGGCATGCCTCAAATGGTGTTCTGCCGGCTGTCTTTTAGTACGATGTCTTAAAGGTATGTTGCTGTTTTTTTCTCGTACGACGTCTCTAACGGTCTGTAACCGCGGCTCTACAGGTTACGCACTTCCGTTGCCCGTTACCCGCTTCCGTTACAGACTTCACTAACCAACACACTTCTCTTACACACTTTCGTGCGACTTTTTGTTTTGTTTTTAAGACAGAATTTTTATGAAATCTTAGCCCAATATACAGATTGTGCGTAAAAGCACATGAGAACGCGCGCGGACGTATACCGAGCGCGCTCATACACATATCGATCGAAATCCGCGAGAGGAAAAACAGAAGCCCGTCGAGTCTCAAAGATTGGCCCGCGGAGAGCAGGACCGGGAAATCCATAGTGCTTACGGACGAATCAAAAAATGACGAGAAACAAAAAAGAAAAAGAATAAAAAGAGGGCGAGCCGCACCCAACGGGAAATCGACGATGTCCGGGTAATTGCGGGGACATTGGATCGACCGCCCAATGCGGACCTCGTCACGGGCTCCGTTTCACTTTCACGTCGGACCGCGTAGAATGCCATCGAACCATGCACTGGAACCGATCCCATGTGGTGTGAGCGTCACGTGACCTTTGAGAGGGTCGCGGCGAGTGCTTACGTAGTCACGTGACAAAAGTTCGCAATGCTGTGGATTCGCTCGGGTGGCTCGCATAGCGTTCTTTACGGTCCGTCGTAAGGTGGGACGAAGTTTCGTCCAAAGAGATTCGCGGTTCGAGACCCGCTACTGCGCGCGGCGACAAACATCGGCGCAGTTGACGAGCGGACACGTCAATCTCGCCACTAGTGTTTCCACTTGCAGTAAGACAAAAAAAAAATTAGAAACGAATTTGAAAAACAATTTTTTTTTTTGTCGCTGGAGTAAACTGCTCAATTTGCAGGGCCCGGCTTCGACCAGCGTCTCGATATGGAAAGGCAGAGGGATGTTTTTGGCTGGACGCGCGAAACGTCTCTGTCTAAATTTGAGGGGTAAGAAATCGGGTTCCGCTCGTATGCTGTTTTTTACATGAAGCTTTTGTTTTGTCTTTTCTTTTTCAGGAAGAGACCTTTTCTTGTTGTTTCAATTTATTAGAGCACGTCAGAACGTCAATATCGGACACAGAGGGCCGCGAGAGAGCAATTTCGACGATTACCCGGAAGGCACGGCGGTCACGGAGAGGAACAGTGTTCAAGGTACTTTATCCTGCGTTTTTGAAGGCTGCCCCGGTACTCGTATATACAAACATTTGTTGTATAACTCAGCCCTTTACTGCGCTTGTTTTTGAGAATATAACCGAGTTAAATAAAGCACTTGATGCATCTTAAACATGCTTTTACGGTTGTTTTTTTATACATATATGAACGAGGCTGTGTACAAATTATTGCGGGAGAAAGGGGGGGGGGGGCATCGTCCATGCGTTGTACACTTAAAAGGCCGGCAAAAAAGCAACCGGAGAGGGCGGACAATACACGTTTTGAAGACAACGGCCCGCCTATACAACAATATATAAACTTTTAATATTGTGCACCATGCCTGCCTTATCTCGCTTATAACTTTTATGTACACAAATGCCATTAGAATCAGTTAACAAGTGTCATTTTCAAGAATAGTAAATAATTTAATACGATTTAATTTCAGAGTCACACGGCTGTGACAATTTTAATTCGCAAATAAGCATCGCTGGTGTCAAGTATATAGGACGTCTTAGTAAAGCATATATTAAATAAATTGTATCTTGTGGCCACGAACGAGCGTTACATAATAAACAAAAAGGTTACAATGCTTTTCTTTTTTCATTTCTTATAAAATATTGTTTACTGTGCAATTTTTTTTAAGGTGGCGACCCAGGTGGAGGTTTACCTTGCTTCAAAAGTCCACTAGAAAAACTCCTTAAACAGAACAATAAATTAGCGAGGCGAGATTAACGCAAAGTCTCCTTCACTAAGATTTTTTTAACACAACCTTAAATTTCCTGTTGAAGCTGTCGCCACATCACTATACAAAGCACTTGTCTGAAATTTCAACGTTACAGCCGTAGGCTCGTAGCATTATAATACAACTTTTGTTTTGTAAGGCAATGACACCATTTTAGTCCTTGAATAGAACTAACCGCATTCCTGCACTGCCGCTTGGAAGAAACCGCATAAGCACGCAAAACAACGCATCCGCTGATCTACATGAAAAGAAGTTTCGCGGCGTGTCGGCGAAGCAACGAATTTGTGACGTTATGATGACGCCAGCACAGAGCCTTTGTTCGGAGAAGTGATATTGGCGTACCTAACAACGCGGGACTGTGCAACATTGTGACATATTAACGATGATCACCCGGTGATATCAGGAGATGTTGCTCCTTGTTTTGATGATCTCTCAGAATGTTGCGTCTTATGTGATCATTTTATACGATATACTATATGTCTTGTTCAAAAATTAGATGTCCTACACTTGATATAAATATATTATAAGAGCGTTTTTCGGCAATACTCTTTCATCCCTCAGCATTTGGACGGTTTTCTTAAACTTCTAAATTCCATTCTTTAATTTTTTACAAGAGTTTTTTTTTAATATTGGGGTTATTGGTGGAGCACCTGGTAAAACTTGAGTGCAGCATTCAAGATATGGGTACGAGGGGGGGGGGTGGTATGTTGTTTCAGCTATCAATGGATATATAGTCGTGCATACGCATTAAAGCAGATGGTAGCGCATCCCTCATGTAAAGGCTCTCTGGGGAGGGGGAAGGGGGGGGGGTCGTGAAATTTGCTTTTTTAGAATTTTCATGAAAATCATGCCTTTTCTGTAATAATATTTTCTAAACCTATATCGTACAATCATTTTACCTTTCGTGGGCCACCACAGTTGCACACGTATTTTTGGCGTACGATAAAAGTTATTATTATTATTATCATTATTAGTTTTATTATTATTAATATTGTTCTTCTTATTATTATTGATATTATTTTCTACGCATTGGCTGTGAGATGAAATATGGGGAAAAAATTTCATCTAGATATATGCAATACGTGATAATTAGTATTGCATCACATTCATGCAGTCGTGTCAAGGGCCCCAGTGATCCATTATACATTTCCCGGAAACCATCCTCTTTACTCGCACTTTACAAACCCGCATGTGGGTCACCGTTCTGACACCGAACTCCACAAGAGTCCAGGTTCTGGCTTATAAGCAAGAATTTGTTAAACTATGAATAATTATTCATCGTCCAGTAGAAAAAAGAAAGTAGAAAAAAATCAAAGCCTCAATGATCGAGCATTATGGGAAGCTCCGCCACCAATAGCGCACAGGCGCGCAACTTGAGCGATTGAGGTGATGGGGATTAGGTCGTTTACTGAAGCTGCCCACCAAACCAGGCCGGTTCACTGTGCCCTGGAGAACGGGACAAGAATTGTGTGACCCTCAGAAATTTGGAAGACAGTGCTAGTTTGGCGTCAAACACGCTCTTGGGAGAACTACGTCTCGGATCCTAATTCTCACTTGGATTTCTCGTGGCGATAACGTCGTTGGTTGAATACATTCGCAATGCGCATACTTTTACGGCCACCTAAGAAAGGGCTGCGATCGGGCTAGGCGATCTCCAAAGACGGACAGTATTTCAAATATACAAGTATCCAAAATACGTATCTCAACTATATTTTGAATTTGGTATATAATTACATATTGTGCGATGTATTTGTCAACTGTATCTAAATACTTAAAATTTAGTATTTCAAGTATAATTTGCATAAAATGCACGTATTCCAAATAAAATTTTCGGCTCTGGTCTTGGCAATCGAATGTGACAGTGTGCACTCTTCGAGTAGGGAGGCGAATGCAAAGAGCATGAAACTTGGTGAGCCTAGCGCAAAATAAACTTTGAATAAAGAAAAAAGAAGAAGGAAATGTAGATGAAGGAATGAATGGTATGAGTAAAAGTATTGCCGTTTTGGTTGGGTGATTTAATTTTCAAACCCGTCTAATAAACCACAGGCTGTTTAAAAATGCTTTGATGCATCAAACTCTGCCTTTTAAATTAATCTTACACTCAATGCGGTGTATTTCCTTAGGTTGCATCAGCCTATGAATTTATGACAAACAATTTTTTTCTTTAGAGCATACAACATTCTTTTTAAGCACTCGATTTTTAGAATATATAAACTCCATTCTTTAATTTGGGTATGGTTTGTTTTACTTGGTTTAAATTCAAGTCTACGGTGTCATTCTTTGAGAACAAATTAGAAAAAAAAAACTATTCGAAGATGATCAAATACGCTCGTTGTATTTGTATTTTGCACTTAAGTACTTTTCTTTAAATTGTAATTAAATTTGTAATTAAATATATATTTTTAAAGTATTTTGTATTTGTATTTAAAGACATTTGTTAAAGTATTTTGCCCGTCCCTGGACTCGAAAGAAGGGCGGGAGCGGGAGCGATTCTCGTGAGAGACGCGGAGCTTTTCCCGCGACTCCGGTGCAACGCCGGGAAGTACCCTTTCCGGAATATTTACAAATAGGAGGACAGTATGGTGTCGATACGTTACGCCTCTGAGTGACGGCACTTTGGCCATCTTTTCGCTTACAGTCATCGTTGTCACTGGTCTGAAGCTTTATCTGAAATCGTAGGAAACGCTTTTTGCCCTTCTCAGGGTACTGTTGAAACAGTTCGCGGCAGAGCGAGACTACATTCCCCGAGCTTTTTGAGGGCGTTTCTGGAGCTCACGAAGTCACATCTTTGGGACATTCGTGAAATGGAGTTCCGATACTATTCCACGGCTTGCTCGTGACGTCAGTCCGCTCTTCTTTCTGGTGGTCAGAAGCGCCTCGTTAACTCAGCAGAAGCTACGCTGTCACGCGCCCTTTCCCCCGTTACGTCTGATAGTGTGACACTGATGCAAGCCACGTATAAGCGAACGCTACTTAGTGACTCTGTAGGCGGCATTGGAACGATTTGGGAACCCGGGCAGCTTTTCATGAGGTGAACGTAAAGGTGTTCGGTTGCCGGCCAGATTAGAAGTGCGCGATACGAATTTCATAACGGCCACTGCATAAATAAAATCTGAAGCTCATTGCCTGGCATTCTTTTTCAGGTGCCGTGAATGAGTCGGAAGAGTAGATTAGGATTACTATTCATCGAACGATCTCTCGGATGGGTACAAACGTGCATTTGGCATGTTGCATCGTTCCTCGTTCGTAAAACATGACCACGTGTTTTGTGGCCGTGTCAGATGTGTGCGAATATTCGCACACATATAACACCACCGGGACAAGGTTGCATACAAGGCGACGCGATCGTGTAGTATCAGTAATTATATGTACGCTGGTTGATCGAAGGTTTCAACTTCTGAAATTGTCAAGGTAATATGGCGGACGGGACGTGCTCGGGAGTAAATGTTAAACAATGTTGTAAGCGTTACAGAAAAAAAAAGAAGAAAATAAAGGAAGTAACGAAATATGTTACTCGTTATTTTCATATACAAGGAACGCGTTACCGCCCTACGTTAGCTCAAAATAAAAGAAACGCGCTACCGTTAGCGATAAAAAGTAACGCACGTTACTTCTGCGTTACTTTTTTAAAGTCTGTATTACCACGTTTTACTGTTTTGACGTTAGATTTATGCATAACCGCCAGATTTCAAGAAACATTATGTTTATCCAGAAATTGAATATAATTATCATTTAATTTTACGGTTCCCCTAAACAATCACAAACAAAAACGCTAAGAAAAACGCACAAAAAATACTAAGAAAATTCAAACACGCTCAAAACACGAAAAAAAATTGAAGCGTGATTTCTTAACGAGTAACCTAATTACGCTACTCGTCACTTGAAATAAGTAACGTTAGTACGTTACGCGTTACTGTTATCAAAAGGTAACGAGTACGTTACGTGTTTCCGCCCCCCCCCCCGCCCTCAAAAAAAAAAGAAAGTAACGCGTAACCGGTAACGTCGTTACTGGTTACGCGTTCCCGCCAACAGTGATCATAAGGCACCATAGTTACTGAGGGAGTGAAAATGGCAAGGCCCGTCTTTCGAACGGCCGCGGCCTCCATCACGCCCTTCGTGCCTTCCGCCGTGCTTCGGCGGTGCACGCGCGCTCAAGGTGCACGAGGCGCCGAAGCCCACGCCGGAGGAGGGACAACCCCAAGCTCCTCCCCACCGTTCTCACCTTGTCGGTGACTTGGAGAGTTTAAGAAAGAAAGGGTGCGGTCAGCACCGCAGATATCTCATTAGTGGCAACGTTCGATGGGAACAGCCGAACCGATGGCGAAGAGCGGCACTGTACGTGTAAGCATTATCTGCTCCCAATAGTTCGAAGCCGGTATGGGGCGATTTTACGAAACGCTTTTTCACTTCCGGTGTGCCACGTTCCACCGTGTTGATGACCAGCGTCCGCCACTCTCCCATTCGCTTGCATGGAAACGGTTAGTTATTGGCGTCGGTTTTGGCGTTGGTGACACACGCACGGGGATGGCATGTGACTCCGTCGACGGACTAACTCAGTAAGTACTATGGGGGATGACTGACTGGGAGTATTGTAGGAGGGAAGGAAAAGGAAGTGTTTCGAAGCCTTAGCTTCGGATGTCACCTTTGGTTTGAAGTGGGGACGGGGGCCGGTGGGGAATGAAAGATTGTGAAAGAAAGATGTGTGTAGTGGAGGTGTTGCCCCGATAGTGTTTGTCGCCTTGTCTCGTCCTGGGGCCCTAAACTCGTCAAACACGAAGTTGAAGCCGAAAGTTCGCGGAGCGCGCCGATTAGACGTCGGCGAAAAA
This sequence comes from Ixodes ricinus, assembly GCA_037355805.1. Lineage (NCBI taxonomy): Eukaryota > Metazoa > Arthropoda > Arachnida > Ixodida > Ixodidae > Ixodes > Ixodes ricinus. The sequence continues at coordinate 35,908 of JAZHYW010003839.1, read as the reverse complement.
AACGCCAAGTCATCGTCGTGATAAGTCAATCGGTGCGCTCCGTCAATTTTGGCCCCAACTTTGTGTTTGACGAGTTTAGAGGCCCTGGCGCAGATGTTAGCGGCGAACGAGGCGGCTGGCCCCAGCGAGAGCGGAGCCGCGAGCGGAGATCGGAGGGTCGATCGTGACCTCTTCATGGAGGGAGGACCGAGTTGGTGGGCTCCTTCGGCTGTCACCGAGCGCACCAGTCCAAAGCAGAAACCGGCGGCATTGAAATCTTGCATCTAGGCCGAATCGGGGTGTGGAAACGTTTAATCGAATCAGAAAGCGGGTCGGAATGATAATAAAATAATTTGGCCATAGTCTTCTGGGGCCGCATATAAACCCAAATGCTCGCTCCGTTTTTTTTTTTCTTTCAGGGTCGGTTTGGCGGCATCCGGTGCGGCCATTTTGTCCGCCGACGGGGACAAGCTTCTCGATCGCTGGATCGTCTTAAGACAGAATAAAGACTTGAATGTATTGAAATCGAATGCCAAATGATGCTCTTTCATGTTCCCGTCTGCTCTGACTGGTGCAGTCGATCACAACGGAAAGTAACTCGAGCGAACTATTCGCTGCCTCCGCGCATAGAAATACGATAAGGCGAAAGTTCATCAACATGGTGCCCAGCAATATTTTGAACAGAAAGAACGTCACGTGAAACCACCGTAAAGTAGTTAGAAAACGTTATTCCGACGAGGCCTAGCAAAATATGACAATTAGGACGTTGTTAATCACTTGGCATTTGTTCCCTTATCGGTCGCATCGAAGGATGCTGCGATTCCATGGGCGGCTTATTGTTAATGACTTCACGCCTTCTATAGAGAGCGAGGGAAAGCTATGTGTCTCCTGTTACAATTCAAGAGTTGCATTAACGAGGCACCACTAAGCCGTTTCTCAGCTTATCTATACACTCACTTGAAACGAACGTCTTCCAGGTGTCTCTTCTTTGTGTGCTTCGAAGTAGCCAAAAAGGAGTCACTTCGGAGTCCCAAGGGAAGGTTTTTCTCTTCTTATATTTCAGTATGTTCGTAATTTACCATACGGAAGGAAGAAAGGGGAGGGCAGAAAGGAGGGGGGGTGGAGGGTTAGGTGTGTGGAGTTAGCGTTGCCCTACCACTTAGCAGAAAAACAGTGCACATTCAATAAAAACATGGCACCCGCGCATTGAGAAGTAGCGGAACATCCAGTCATTGGTGATCGTTAATCGCTGAAAACAGTGATTCAAAAACAATAAGGCAATAAACAACAACAATAAACAAAGTATCTTCGGAGATCTAGAGATCAAGATTACTGAAGTGTCAGTTGCAGCTATTCCTGCAACTAACAAAACGTAAAATAAGAAAAGAAAATTCTTGTTTTATAAATGCATCTGGTTGATTTTGGAAATTAAAGATCTACTACGAGCCGTATGCGTGACTAGTTTTAGTTTCGGGCAAATCTTTTTTATACATTAAAAATAAACATCAAATTGATTTCAACAGATGCGTGACAAAGTGAAAGTAACATAACAACTGTCCTGTCCGATATTGGAGGTGAAGGGGCATGATTATATTGAAGAGGACGTTGCTGAAGAATCTTCATATTTTATTCCGAATTTAGGCAACAACCTTGCCCACTATCGCTTCTGTGCTGTGGTGGCGTCCACCTTTTTCACCGCAAATACTTAAGCTCCACTCGCCAAAAAAAAAAAAAAAATATGTTCGAAGAAACTGGGTTTGAGTATTTAGCGCTTCGCCCTTAGGAATTTTGCGAGAGTACAGGGCAATAAATCTTAGGTCTAACTTCCAAAAGATAAAAACACTTCAGCGAAGTGGTGATGCAGGCCAGTGGGTTCATCATGTAGACTCCTTACAATATGAAGCAACCATTCGGCGAGGCAGTTTATGCGGCGGTGCTAAGCACGTTGTGGTCAGACGCACGTTATTTTTTTGTCTTCGGGGGGGGGGGGGTGAGTACAGCGATCAATTTTATTTCTTCATCCCAAGCAATCTGGGACTTGCCAAAGCGAATTGAACAAAGTCACCGGAAGTTGCTTCGTCGAGTCGGTATTTTGTCGAAAGCTGTAAGAGAGAACAGCACCAAAATAAACACCGGGGCGGAGATCGTACGCTATTTTGTTTATTTCAGTGTTGTTTTCTCGTACGTGGTAAGACCGGTCCAAAATACTTCTTGACATCGATTCATTTTTTACGTCGATTGATTTCTCAAAACATATTCGCACCGTGTCGAAACACGTTCCGTTACAAGAAGGAGCCGTATAGTATAGGAAAGTAGAGACAATCACAGTACAAGTAGAAGTAGACATTTCGAAAAAAAGGAGGGAGGGGACAGCTTTACTGCTTCTCACCCGCTCTCTTTAACACGTATTTTACTATTTGTTAGTGAATATCCGAGCGAAAGGAAAGGAGAAAGGGGTCAGCCAGCAGTTTATCGCGAGTAAGGGCTAATCCGGCGTAATCAATACATGGACCTAAAAGAAGGAACGAACCGAGTCCTCGTGGCACAGTTTACCCGGGAACCCCCATAGGAGTCCCTGTGGCGTGCCATTAGGCGATAAGCTGCTCCGTTAGCCTCGCGATCAATTTGTTCTCGGTCCGGGAAAGGAACCGTTCAAAGGTGACCCTCGACAGAGAGTGCCAGAATGAATGTTTGAAGAGCGCGGCCAAGTGGGACCTGACGCCAATGCCCATATCCATTCGCCGAGATCTAATACGTTGCTTCATCCACCATTTTGTTCCTTTACGAGGAGGGCACAAGGGCCGAGGCCGAGAATATCCGTAATGTGGTGCCCCGAGGAATCCTTCCTCGAATACCTGAGGCAGACGAGTAATGGTTCGTTCTTCCGACACCAGGACGGAACCTCTTCCCCTTTCTTTCTGCGTTTCTTCGTGGAAGGGGTAAGAAGCTTAATCGCACGGGGTTACGCATCAGCTCGGCTGAGGTGTCCATTCGGCTGGCCGCTCAATTGGGCTGAACGGACCAATTTGGCTGGGGACTCCAATTCGGCTAAGTTCCCACTTTGTCTCTTCAATTCGGCCAGACGCTCGAACTCGACTAAATGCCCAGTTCGGCTGGTCTTCAATTCGTCCAGATGCTTCTGTCCTTTTCAACTGCAGGAAGGTTTTGATTTGCAATCGAAGTATGATGCAGACACAGTTCAGCCACTCAGGCACATTAGGAGAACCTCAGTCAATCATATAAGTCGAGCTTTCCAGCAGGCTCGATGTGTACGAGCCAAACCGAAGCATTCGGCCGAGAGGACGGTTCTAGCCAAAGTGGGCATTTAGCTGAATTGTCCCCTTCGGTCAAATTGAACCATGCGGACTGGTTACCTCAGCTGAATTGGGATGACACCCTCGCAGAGATAGTGGATGTAAGATAATCTGCAGTCAGTTGTGAACTATCTTGTTCCCGAAATGCTGTTTTCTATCAATTTTGGGAGATTATGCATGGAGAGTTTGAGAATTCGGCTGATACGCCTGCTGTTATCGGGAAATGAATCGACAAAAATTGAAAGGTGTAAAGGCAATCCTTCAAAAGTTTTAAATATTCGGGATGAACTGAAGGCACGAACGCATTTTGGCACGTGAACGTTGGATTTGTTTCGATTATTTTCTTATTCCGGACTCGTTCTTGATGGATGACATTACATTAAGCCAGTGGGAAACAATGCTTGGATTTGGGCTGGTTGGTATGACATTATGAGGTACGCTGCACTGCGAAGTTACACTGAACAAGCAATTAAACCATAAGGTTACAGAAGACGACCTGGTCGACAGAAACGAACTTGGCGTACATGTAATACCGCTGTCTAACAATTGTTTATTTTCCGTTCGCCCTTCTACCTCTCTACCCGAGTCTTGAAAGACGAACGTTTGCCTGATAATTCCTGGAGGCAAAGACTGGAAGATCAATGTCACCGCGGGCAATTATAGACACCGGTGTTTTAGAAAACGGTTGAAGACGAATATGTGCATGAGAAATCGCAGAAATAAGCGGGTTGATGAATGTCTTTGCTGGCCTTTGTAGACATTTGATCTCGATGCATGCGTGTTTCTAAGGTGTTGGTACCCTGGAGCTGATATTTTCCCTGATGTGCTGCAGAATCTTTAGAAGTAATTCTGTTTCTCTTTGGTTCAAAGCTATTGGGGGCTCCTTGACGCACTTGCCTTCCTGAAGCCATATGAAAAACTTTGATTTCGCGCTTGGCCTGGGTGATCGATATCGATAGTCCGAAGTAAAGCTTCGCAGTTGCATCTTGCACAATGTGCTGCAATGTTATCAGATGCTTGCAGCTGCCCGCCTGCGTGTATGTGCTCTCATGGTTTCTCGTTTAAACATCTCCCCATCTGTCCGATGTAAGATTTTTTTCCGGTTATTTTTATGATCTCTGCAGGCACATATTCCTCTTCCAAAACACCGGCATTTCGTTTATTTTTCTAATACACCGGTGTTTTTCAATTGCCCGCGATGACGTTAGTCATCCAGACTTTAACGTCCAGAATTATGAGGCAAATCTTTGTCTTTGAAAATTCGGGTATAGGGGAGGACGAAAAAGACGGAAAATGAACACATACGCTTTCAACTCCTGTTTTTTTTCTATCTATCATATGGTCTTCTGTGACTTTATATTTTACCTGCTTGTTCAGTGTAACTTTGCAGCGCAGCATATAAATAGCTTATAAATAGGAAACGCTGCAGATAGTCGCTTCAAAGCTGCAGGGTCTGTTAGTCGGGAGGGTTACAAGATGATTTTGGCAATCCCAAAAACATCTCCGTGCGAAGGTTCAAAGCATGTTTCTGAGAGGCAGCGCAAGCGGTTTATACGAATATCGTTTAAAAAATACAATTTGATAACACTACACAATAACGACATAAAGTTACCCTATTGTTTATGATATGCACTCAACTTATTAAACGACACGTCTATGTAAGCCTCGGAATACTATTGTGCTTCTTCTATTTGATTATTCGTAGTAGTATAGGCCATGCGCAATTTCCAAGTGCAGCTCATTTTCGCTAAATTGAAGAACGAAACACTGCTTCCATTTTAAGATTCAATAACTCACAGAAAAAAAAAGGAAAGATTTGACGGGAGGGGGAGGGGGGGGGGGGTACTTGTAAATTCCTGATAGAATAGTTTTTCACATCCTCGACCTTCTTCGGGCCAGCAACAAATGTTTAAACCTTGCTGCATGCTCAAACACAAAGATCAAGTGGTTTGAATAAACACAAATCACACTCCCGCCTTTAAGCAGCACTCGCTTTGTTTCGCGAACGACGCGGATTATAGTACCGTATTTTTTGGGACTATAGTCAACACCCGGTCTCTATTCCGCAAAAACAAATTTCGGGTCAAAAATAAAAGTTTTTGCTTATATCAAGGGTCTCAAACATGCGGCCCGCGGGCCGCATGCGGCCCGTGACTCTCTGGGATGCGGCCCGCAAGCACCCCGCGGATTCGAGCCCCCGTTCCAGTGCCTCGAGCGCCATTAATAATAGTTCCATATTGTCGATTCATTTTCGCTTGAAAAAGAGCTCTGCTCATATAGCCTGCTCACACATTTTGTACTATTCTGTTTTCTTTTGAACGGAGTACTACTTCGCCTAAATATTTGCTCCTCGGCCCTTTCTCATTAAAGTCAACCGGAACGGCGCTACCCTTACTAGGCAACAAAAGCGAGCTCTTTGCTCAGGGATGCACCTCGGCTGCACAAACTTTTGCTCGGCATGAGCAACTGCCGAAGATAAAGCTATGAGCTCGGACTTCTAGCTGACAGAAATACATTTAAAATGAAAGTATTTCCTTATAATGCGGCTACAATAATCCCGAGAAAAGAAAAAAACTGCCATATGAAGATATTGTTTTATGCCTGTTTAGCCTATTGATTTGTGCGACGGGTCAAGCACGTTGTGCTTGTCCTCGATCTATTAAAAACTGCCAGTACGTTCGTATTTTAAATCTTCTTATAACATCAGGCGTGGGCCCAATGTAGTCATATATGCAGATGAAAGCTAAAGATGGCAAAACGGTGAGCTTACAAAAAGTAGCAAGCACAAGGTTCCTTCTCTAGAAACTCTATGGGTGTTACTGGGACAATCGACGTTTGCAGCGTGCAATAACATTGCGGTTTGTTTATATTTTTGTCCCAAAATAGCAAAACATTGCCCCGAAAGGACGAGCGTTAACGGAGAAGGGAGGGGGAGGGGGCTTTCCTTTGGCCCTCGTCCTTTTGGGGGTGAGCAATCTGGCCCCCACACTTGAATGAGTTTGAGACCCCTGGCCTTAGATCCTACACAGCACACCTTGACAAACGGCTGCTTTATTAGCTCCCAAAGTGGCTTGTATCATAGGCTATCCATAATTCACATACTCTTTATTTCCCCAAATCTGTCTCACCTTGTCATAAAAAAAAACGCTGTGGCTAGCGTTACGTCCGGACGGACCACTGAAACGCGTATACCTAACCCTCCCCCCCCCCCCGCCCTCCTCTCTCTCCCCCGTGAACCTAGGGAAGGCGGAGATTTGGACGTAACTTGGGTTACGTCGGACGTAACGCTAGACACTTCGTAAAAAAAAAAACACAAAAAATCCTCATATAGTCCGCACCGGGCAAAAATTTCAACTTTGAAACATGCATAGTCCGCGGACTATAGTGTAGAAAACAAGTCAAATATTAGTAGTGGAGGTATTAATGATCCTTCACTGCTAAGGGTCACTCGTACACGAAATTTATTTATTTATTTAACAATACTGCAGGTCGCGCTACAGCCCCGGCAGGGATGGACGTATAATACGTAGTTCAGGACATACTAAAAAAGGGAAAAACCTCAATACAATGAAAGAACACTCTAACACCAAAAAATAACGAAACAAAAAAAAAAATTGTAGAGCCCATTTACTTCACGTGAAGATGGATGACTAGCGAAGGTGTTATCTTTACGACAGATTTACGACAACTATACATCTATTCTATACGATTTACATATAATGGCAATGAAGACAGGTGCACGACTTCGTTGTTTCTGATTGAGCCCAAGTCTCTTTATCAGCATCGCGGAAGCGACAGAGAAAAATATTAGATCGGCGCGTTCTGCCCGCAGACTCGTCACAGCACATTTCTAGCTGAGATAAGTCGAGGACCGTAGATGATAACAAGGGATCAGGACCTCACTACCTAATAATGCCAAGGAAGGCTGACTCACGCGGGGTGCCCCCTTTTTTATTTATACTTGACACGACCATTCGGATCGAAAAAGCGCCGTTCCAACGATATTTTATTTGTCCTTTTTTTTTACATCTATGGACGACTTCTTTTAGAACCTAATATATAACAGCTTTGCTGTAAAAAGAACAATCAAATCAGACCGTCAGGTTTGTAACCCAATGTTTGAAGAGTTCGTGGCTGTACAAGAAAGTCATCCGGCGATGAGCTGTCAACGATATCTTTAGGGAGTCCATTCCGATCAGTTATTATTTTTGAAAATGTTATTGTTACTGCGGTATGGTTCCAGTAATCTTCCAGGATTGAATGGCACGTCTCGACGCAAAACAGTCTTTAGCTAGGGGAAACGTCAACCTTCAGGTGTCCATGATAAAACAACTTGAGCCTCGGGTGTTTTCGACGTAAATGAAGATAACCTAATTGAAGTGTGTCTAACATTTGTGATGGACTATCCGATCACCGGAATCTTTTGCAAATAAATCTTGCAGCTAGTTTTGTATATTTTCTAGTTCTTCGGTGTTATTTTGTGTGTATGAGTCCCGAAGGACGCAGGTGTGCTCTAAATGTGGCCTTACTAATGCTCTACAAGCGCTAAGCTTAACAGAGGGCGGGGCTAACGGTAGCTTTCTTCTTGAAGAACACAGAGTCTTGGGTGCACTAGAACACACATTGGAAATCTGAGCGTCCCAACTCAAGTTTTTAGTAATTGTCAAAACGAGGTATTTTACTTGCGTTGATTCCCCAAGCATAACGCTGCCATTTGAGTAACGAAATGTTTTTAATGTTTTTTGTTTGTCACTCCGAGTACTGTACATTTATCCAAATTTAATGGCATTTGTCATTGTTCGCACCACTGGAATATGTTTTGAAGAGCTCCGTTCAGTTTAATTTATCGTCCCTGGAATGGAGCCATTCAACTCGAGCGCTTGCGGGGCGCACGTACTCGCACAACCCAACTTGAGTGAAGTGTTTTCTTCACGCGAGATGTTATATACCCTTGATCGTATATCAGTAGCCATAGGTGGGTAAAATAATCCCAACATTGTGTCTTTGCCCAATGTAAATTGTTGTCAAAAGTTAATAAAAAAAAAGAAGTGAAGTTAAGGTTTTTGCAGGAAAGAACAAGGTTCCCATCTTTGTCTTTGAGCACTCTAAGAAATGACTGCACGTCTATAGTTACCCGCAAAACACTCGAGGAGGCAATCTCTGCGATCTACGAAATCAGCTCAGCGAATGATGAGGCGGAGCATCCGTTTAGACCTAAAAATGAAGTCTGCGCTGTGGCATTAGGCAATGCAAAGCGTCACGCTTGCATTGCGTAATGCCACAGCGCAGACTTAATATCAAGGTCTAAACAGATGTTCCGCCTCATCAATCGCTGAGCTGATTTCGTAGATCGCAGAGATTGGCTCTCGAGTGTTTTGCGGGTAAGTAGACGCGCAGTCATTTCTTAGAGTGAGGTGTCTGACCTACAGGGGTGTTCGGTTTGAAAGGTTTCACAGGCTCTCGCACGAGTCGGCAGGTCGCTTCGCAAAGACAAGCCCCAGTTTTCACTGACCTGGAAAATTGTGCTTGGGCGTCACAACCCTGAAGGCGGACCCACCAAACTCCCTGGACATCCTGGCGACTCCGTGCGGCAAGATGACTTCGCCGACGCCGACGCCCTGACGTCCCGACGAGAGCACGACTTCGTCCTTGCCCATCGCAACGGCGACCTCGGGCGACTTGGCCATCCGACGGGGAGACCTCGCACGCGACGTCGTGACGCGGTCTTCTTCTTCGCCGACGGCGACGACTCCAAACAGCGGCGTGAATCGCGGCGTTGATAATAATAACAACACCACCAACAACAGCAAACGAGAAAAATAACAAACGGAGGAAATATCCCCGCCGGTCCCAACAGCGCACCTCTCGAATCAACGCGCCTCCGTTTCGGAGAGGTGCTTCACTGCCGAGCGCGCCTTCTCCCCGTGACCCCGCCCCCTCTCCGTACGATTCAAGCTCCGCCCCCCACCAATCACGGCTCTTTCAAAAGCAACCAATGGGAAGGCGGAATGTTAATGACGTTGGTAGGAATCGATTTTTTCTTCCGTCCGTCTGCCGCAGCTACGGACAGTGAGGGGAAAGCACCGACAACTCTCGCCCCGGACGGCGGCGGGCAGGGATGTGGAAAGCAAAGGCGGGCGCCATTTTGATTATTTTGGCGCCTGGGCAGGGTTCTTGGCCGGAGCAAACGGCGTCCTGATTTCCCCCTTTCCTATCCCCTTTACCTCCTCCACATTTTTTTCTCTCTTGGCTATGGCTAGGGATTCGGCTTGATTCTTCTGCCCGCCGCTCTCGGTACCTGACTTTTGTTTTGTGCTCGGTTCGCGGATTGATTTCTGGATTGGTTTGGAGCTGCTCGGGAAGATTTCCGATAGTCCGACAGAATGGCGTACACAGAGGGGGGGGGGAGCGCCGAAAGGGCTGCCCCCCCCCCCTTCAAATTTGCAGGCCGGGGGAGGCCGGGGGGGATTGGACGAGTTCAATGCTTGGACGAGCCAATCCACAGAAAATAATGACAAAAGAACAAGCGAAAGCTCAAGCAGATCCTTTCTACTACACTCGTTTTCATCTCAAGCAAAAAAGCAAGTTTTGCGCATTATTCACACGCCGCGCGAAGTAGTTCTTACAAGATTTGGTTGTCGGAGGAAGAAGCGATGCTTTTGGCGCTTGAAACCTGTACCTCTAGATAACATAACATATATGTAGTCGAAAATGCACCTACATCTATCTCAATTCTCTACATAAAGGCGGAAATTAGTACTGCTCCGCGGAGAGCCGGACTTCATTTATTTTAGAGCGCAGCTCTTAGGCGCCCGTTTCCGGCTTGAGCGGCGTTGGCGTCGGCGTCGCCGTCGCCGTCGGCGTAACCGTAAGGTCACGTGACCCCCCAGGTCACGTGACTCACCCAGGTAACGTGACCGCCCTTTGTCACATGACCCCCCAGGTCACGTGACCCCCACAGGTCTCTGAGGAGAAAGGAGGGGTATACCCTTCCCTCCTCCTCCTCAAGAGCTGCGCTCCAATTCGGCGTTACAGAGAGTTGTAAACGGCTTTCATTTTTTTACTGTGGTTCTTAAGGTGAAAACGACTATAAAAATAAGTAATCTGACTTTTTTATTTTATTTTTTCTAATTTTAAAGGAAGGGATAACTACAACTTTAAACAACTGACATAAAGTGAACTGAAAACAAACGTCCCCTTCTCATTCTCCTTTCTTGTTTCTCTTTTAACGTTCTGCGGGAAATTAGCTCAGTGGTTCATTCGAGTTCAATGTTTAGTGCCCGCGCCTCAAGGCCCGTTCACACCCTTACGACTGAGTACGACCGAGAGAGACCAGACCGGTTTTTAAGCCTTTGCGATCTCTTAGGACCGGATGCGCTACAGCGGAACTGGTCCTAAGAGATCGCAAGAGGCTTAAAACCAATCTGGTCTCTCTCGGTCGTACTCCGTCGCAAGTGTGTGAACGGGCCTTTACTGTCTTCTTTGTTTCTCTTTCCTTTTTACTTTCGACCTCCCACAGCTACGTAAAAAACACGGACTGACACCCCTGCGTCGCCGCGGTCAAGTTCGCTCGTGACGCCACTGTTTGAAGTTTGAGGCGGGGTCCCGTTTCGCCTTCGTTTTGCATAAGCTCTATCTGGCCAGCTAGGCCGCCTCTCTTCTGGGTGGGGTAGTGAGCGCGACACGCGATGCTTTCGTTTGCCGCGTGCGCGTTCGTCCTACCGGTGCCTGCAAAAAGATACGCGTCCATCTCTTGACATTCTGCCCCTCTGCCTTTGTTCACCTATATTCTCAGACGCCGGTCTGAATCAATAAAGAGTCTTAGGATAACGTACGCCAATTTAGCGCACGCGAGCGCTAAATTTAGCGCTTGCGTTACCGCATGCTACGCAAGGGAGTTTTAGAATAGCGTTTCTCCGCCGCGAAGCAAAAGCCCAAGCATTTCTGCCCGCAACGCCACCAAGATACAGTCACATTTCATACAAAAAATGCTGTAACTTGTGAAAAAAAAGGAGAAACAAGTTGTTTGGTGCAGAGTAACATTTTACATTTGTTTAAACATGAGAATGCGACAAGAGCCGTCGACCGGTCGTGTCCGCTTGAATCACCTTGAGTCCCCCCCCCCCCCCCCCCCCCTTTTCGAAAGGGATGCGGCGTACGCCGCTATAGTCAGAGGGGCTGCACCGGAAAGTTGTTTATTCTTTTTTTCACTTTATACGTAATGATTCTAGAAGTTTGCTTTGTTGCTTCACAAATGAGACCATAGTGGTTAAATAAATCCAGCCGGTTATAAATTCAAGGTGTTATACAAGAATACCGATCGATGGAACTCGAGCTTTAGGCATATCACTTTTTAAGCACCCGGGGTGGAAATATATCAAACTCACATTTTAGCTACAAATAGCATCAATTGTATACTGGGCAGAATCACGCTTCAATCCACTATGATTTGCGTAACACATCAAGAGGCCACGAATCAACGGGACGATCTTTGTAACCAAGGCTGGCGTTCGGCGCTGTCAAAGACATCCCCCCCCCCCCAAAAAAAAAAGAAACTAATAAAGCAAGTTTTGATACACGTTGCCTATAACGGTTCTTTTGAACAATTTCATTTAAAAGTCACCATACCTGTGCTCTTTTCGAAGAACCAAGTATATTCTTCGTTTGCTCCTGGCTCGCTTGAAGAGACGTGAAGTCATTGTTACGCGACAAATAACATCACACTTTTCGTTAAAAGGAGGGGGAGGGGGGGGAGCACTTCCGTTTATTTTGGCCATGTACACCGTCAAGAGGAAGTCGTAAATACAAAAAAAGATATTCAAAGTATTTTAGAAATATAAAACAAATATTAGAAATTGTTTTTGACTGAAACGACAATACCGGCAAACAATTGAGACAAGTATACAAAAAAAAAGAGAGTAACTGTAGCATTGAAGAGGTAGACAACTAGGAGTCGAGGGGAAGGGATCCGATAAATCCAGGAGGAAACCAGGACACGCAATATAAAAATGTCAACAGGAGAGAGCGACGTAAAGAGGGCCGAGAATATCTTTGTTGACGGGAGTTGCAGTGGGCGAAGCGCGTGCCTCGCTGCTCCTCGAGAAGATTAGCGATCAATAAAGTCGTCAATCAAGAGGCGCCGGTCGGGGCTCCAGACCCGCGGCACCTTTGCGCTGCGGAAACCACCGTGTATATGCCCCCCCTCTCCCCCCCCCTCCAAAAAAAAAAAAAAAGAGCACATTACAACGTTTTGCGTGTCCAATTCTTTTCGATCTTTCCATCGGAGAGGTGCAAGTCCGCGCCGTATGTTTTCCATTACTCTTGTCTGACGATCCTGAACCATGTGTTGGCGAGTTAATTGTGTGACCATACTAACATATAAGGTCACCGCCAAATTAAAAACCTAGGGCATGGCTTCAGAATGTTCGTTTACTCGAAGCTGGTCAACTCTATCCGCGGTTAGAAGTTAACCGCATTTCCCTACCCAGGTACATCCGAGTACCTAGCCGCGTTCGACAGAAACTGGATGCACAATTGCTCCATTTTTTATAATTATTCGGTAGCTCCCGCCACCTGCCGGTCGTAGCAAACAAATAGCCTTTGAAGAAAGTTTTTGGCTAGGTTTGTCTTTATGTAGAAAAAATAGCGACATCTTATCGCGGATTTTTCATGCATAATTTGTCACGAATGACAAGTGATGAGGCGATAATAACTCGAAGAAACTAAACATTTAATGGGGCGAACTTGTGCCCAAAAATAAAGAAAGGAACAGGAGAAAGCAGAGCGTCGCGGGCGTCGAAGTCGGCGTGACAGCAGAGTCGAACACATGGGGCGAAACTGAGTCCGCTCGCCATGCGGAGTCCCTTTGTACCCTCGTGGGTTTCTGGATCATTCGGCGTAGAACTTTCGGTGCGAAAAACATTCGGAACTCGATCAGACGAGAATGTTCTCGAACTTACGAGAAGGCCAAGTTGAAAGAATAAATAAAAGCACAGCACCCTGACTGGAATCGAACGCTGGCTTTCTGCATGAAAGGCAAGCGCGATAACCGTTAAGCCACGAGCGCGCTGCCTGCTTGGTCAGCTCCGCTCGCGGCAATATATACATATACTTTAAAAAAAATATATATTTTGATGCATCTATTGTGTCGGCAAACACACCATAAGTTTTCAGCGTTGCTTTCGGATCTGGCAACGGTCTTTATGAATTCGTTGTTCTCGTATCTTGCGTCTCACGTTTTCCGCTCTTTATAGTTATCAGGTGATTTTCACTGTTTGTCTTCTCTTCCGTTTGGCGAACCGACCCACCGACTCGCCGGCAGACTGACTACCCACCCGACTGACTGACAACTGATTTGCGGACGGATTTGCAAAGGTAAAGGACGCAATGTCAACTGGGACGCGACGCCGACATCGAAGAGAGCGCCTGTCCGCCCAGTACGCGGTTATGATGAATGATGGGACGGCAGTGTGTGTTGCGGGACCGCTTGAACCTTTTGGAGGAGTTCGACGGGGACGAACTACAACCGGACTTGGAGCGACCGACGCGCCCTCTCCGCAGGGCAGCAGGTGATTGTCGCCCAGCAATTCTATACGCGGGGAACTTCCTCATCACCGCACGGGACTACATCCCTGTGCACGTCTCCACTGCTTTGCAGATTGTGAGGCGGGTGACTCTGGCCTTGGAACGTCGTGCCCGAGACTTCAGGTAAGGGGTTTGGATCATCTCCTGGCGCGTCCCGAGGCACATGTGCGAGCCAGTTTTATGAGAAAGAAGACTGGGTCAAGAGTGCTCGATGAACAATCACCATTATTTCAAAAACCGTTCCTATAAAAATTTTCGTGCGTGAATTGTGTTCGCTGAGACACGTTAATTCGTTGAAAGTGGTCTTCCCAGCCCACCTATTCACCAATTTATTTGCGGTGCACTACCTGTGCAATGACCCTTTAGCTTTTGTTTCCTAAGCTGTAGGCTTGCTGGCCTGAATATCTGCGTGCGCATCGATCCTTACGTATACTGGTACCTCATTAAGGGAAAATTTATAGTATTGCTTCTGCGCTAGATATTTGTTTCCTGGTTATGAGTCTGACATGCAGACCAGTGAACTAAGCGCGAAATTACCCAAACCAGCTGGAGTGTGCAAAATGGCCTCCCTTCGTACCTTTCATTGGTGAAGGTGCAAACCCAACTAAACCCCAAATAAATTGGGAGTGAAGAAATTTACAAAAATTACCGCATCTCCACGTGGTGAATGATGTTGATTGGGGCGAAGCTCGGGTGGTGCTGATGATACTGATTTTGGTCATAGGTATTGCTGCTTGCTGTCGGCGTTGACGCTTTGCCGCCGCTTCCCGAGCTCTCAACTCCGGGTCCGCTTGGCGTTTTTGACGCTGTGCAGCAGCTTCTCGCGCCCTGGTCTCTGGAGCAGCTTGCTGTCTACGGAGACGCTGAGGCGCTGCATGCCGAGCTTTTCGGTCCTTTTCATTCATGGCAGTAGGAGAATATGTGGTTTTCTTCTTTTTCTTTTTTTAAGCAGACAGATGAGATGGCATCTCAGAACCCCCTACTCTTCTTTTTTCTTCTTTTTCTTTTTTCATAATTTTTTGCATCTTTTTTTTTCCAATTCTTTTTTTGCCCTACACGAGCACGTGAGCACGTGATCTCACGAGCAGAAGCACGAGCGCCCGACGCCGGCCTACGGCGGACGGACATACGGACATGGCTAGCCCCTAAGGAGCTTCGCCCCTAATAGCCTGTTATCTGCAATTCCAACTACGCACTTGATGCTCCTGAGCTGGTCTAGCTACTAAGGGCTTTTATTGTACAGACAAGGTTTTTATTGCTTACTGTTGTTGAAGATGGATGATAGTTATGTTCTTTTTAAGCAAGTGATAATAAAAATACCATCGCTGTTAACGTCATAACGTTAGAGGCGGACTCAAATTCGTGTACAATGCATGGTGGCCATGGGTGCAGCCGAGGATCATGTCTTACAACAGGCCTTCTTTGAGATCGGTGGGTTTCCCTCAGTCGTGGGTGCTGTTGATGGCACTCACATTCGGATACAGGCACCACAAGTGCATGAGGAGGTGTACGTTAACCGCCATCTGTACCATTCGATAAATGTACAGTTGGTGGTTGACGCCTCTTACCGTTTCCGGAATGTGGTAGCGAAATGACCTGGAAGCACCCACGACTCTAGGATATTCACCGAGGTATCGTTGTCAAGCAAGCTGGTCGATGGTGTCTACGATGGTCTACTGCTTGGAGACAGCGGCTACACCTGCCAGCGGTGGCTGATGACTCCCTTCTTGTCTCCGTCATCGTCAGTGGAGGTCGCCTACAATGCATCGCACAGCACGACCATGAAGCACTGTGAAACGGCAATGCCAGGCTATGCGTCCCGGTTGGACGGTTCAGTGTTTCGGCACCGTGAGCCACCTAAACTTTTTCATGTGGTCGTGCCTGCGCTTTAAATTTGTTGCCACTTTTGTGTTCTTGCATAGTAGGCTATATATGGCTGCTCAGAAGCAAGGAGAGAAAAGAGTATCTCTAGTGACACAATATTTATACTTTTGGCTATGACCTACTGCCATGGCCTGAAATGTTTAGTCTAAGGTTAGCCAGCTTTGTGAGAAGGAAGTAAGGCAATGCAGTTGACAGCTTTCTGAGAATGAAGTAAGGCAACGCCAGTTAACTCAACATGCCACATTATTTATTATATTTCATTTGCTGTTTTCTGTTTGAACTCAAGAGTATAAGTTAAAACTTCTCTAAAATATACCCTTCCTGTTGGTGCTGTATGACTAGGTTTTTTAACCTGCAGGTTTTTACTAACTGCTCTTACTTTTCAATCATCACCAGTGAAAGTTTCTCTTACTCCATATTGCTTAAATGTACAGCGACTCTCAAAAAAAAAAAAAAGGAATGATTGTGATGTGAAAAGAAATGACACATTAGCTCAGGTGGCTTTTGTTTTTCGACAGCTTGAATACAGACATATCCAAACATATCCCATGAAATACTGCTTAACTCAAGCTGCATTTTCCTTACAGCTTTGTTCGAAGCGTATTTTCATTGTATCTTTACTCCAATCTATACTATGTTCATATATATTTCAGAAAAAAAAGTTAGGCATACTACCATGTCTTCAATGGGATGGAGCGATAATAGACATCACATGCCGACCTCATAAGTGATTTTATTAAACCACTTCAGAATGAGAACACAACTTTCTCTATTCATACAGTGTGCAGGACGATAGGCCAGCTCAAGCGACGGTTCCGCTGCCTTCATGCTGAGTTGAGGATGCAGCCAGAGTTTTGCTGCGACATCACTGTCGCCTGCTGTGCCCTCCACAACCTGGCAAAGACGTACCCCGGCAGCATGCCAAGGACTGTCCTCCCCGAAGCGGTTCCCGTCGAGCCCGTGGCAGCAGGCCGCGGCGAAAGCAATGAGGCTTGGGACGCCATCGTCAGCCTGTTTCTTTGTTGAAAGTAAGTACTATATGAATATATTGCACACGCTGCTTTGCGTGGTCGTGAGTTCCAGTGCCTTGTGCTGGCAAGGTACCCCCAATGATTCAAAGTCATCAAACATTACCTTTTACAACTTACCATTCTCTGTGATACAATGTTGTTATATAAGCATTTCAAAACGCTATACATTCTTTAGTTAGCAGATCTGAATCCAGAAATCTATAGACAGTTGCAAGTAAAACATATTTTATTTCTTAGCAGCTGTGTTGGCTCTTTCAAAAGTAAACAAATACGTTCAAAATGAAAAATGAAAACAAGAAAATATGTCAATACTTCCTCCTTTTCTAATTGTTTTTTTAACAGTGCCATTTGCAATTCTGCGCAATGTGTTTCCAGTCCAATTAATTTTTTTTGTTCTTCTGGTAATTCTTTTGACTGATCTAGAAACTCCTCTGCAGCAGTTGCTGCTGCGATCGTGGCCGTGACAGCTTGCATCACCCTGTGTGTGAACTCCTTCTCCAGCAGGAGATTCGCTCACTCCAGCTGCTGCTGTGTCTCTGTCTTCCGCAGAAACCGCTGTGCAGCCTCCCGGCACCAACGTCGGTTGTACGGCACATTAGTTGGAGCCCGCTGCACCACCTCCTGTGGCGGACTCTCGTGTGGCACCTCCGCACATGTTCCATTCCCCGAGGGACTAGGCAGTGCTTTTCTTCCCCTGGCGCTCTGCGACAAATGCACATGTAAGAAGTTGTCAGGTTTTGTTCTTGTCAGTATGGGCAAAAACAGCTCACTATGAAACGTTCATATCCATGATAAACATGCCGATGATTTGCCGAAAATCATTCAAACGTGTGGGTGTTGAGGAAAACGTTTGCTAGCTAACTTGGTTTATACACTGGCGTGCAGGCTTGAGGTCGGAGCACGGTGTTGCTCCTGGTTCTTGCACAATTGCCAAATACATTGTGTGGGAAAATGCGCATTTGGTTGTGAAGAGCATGTGCGTGCATGTGTGTGTACACTTTCTTTCACTGCTATAGGTTAGAATGCAGCTGTATATCTATGTGATTAACAGTTAATAAAATTAGTGGCCACATGTCCAGTCAAACCACGTTGCACTGTTGCACATTGATAGGACAACTTCAAACTTTACAGCGCATAGTTTCACTGGCATTAATTTTATTCGCACAAGTTACCATCACGGGGATAGTTAACTTCACAACCAGAATGAAGGTTGTGTTTGAGCTATTTTTCCGAAGTTAGTAAAACTAGCAACGGTATGGTTGTACTGTGTGTGGTCTTTTAATCTACATATTCAGAGCCTAGTACAGTCAGCATAAAAAGCCATTGCCCATTGTTGCATTTTGTTTTTGTAAAATGATGGTAAAAGCTTTATCACCTGATTTGTCATTGCATGCGCTCCTATTTCATAAATTGGTAGCTACGGTGATACTCCTTCAACCTTACTGAAAATAATTTCATGTTTGGTAGCACTGTGCCTCGTCCGATCTTGCTGTGCACGCTGGAAGACGGTTTCGTGCCGTATTTCAAGCAGGCTTTGAGCTATTGTGCTTGAAATAAAACTGGGCTTGATATAAAAGTATTTAGCAGTTTTGCTATTCAAATGCCAACATGCCCATCTGTTACGATCTCAGCAATTCTCTTCTTATCAAATTTTGTCCGACTTCTAGAGCCTCGCCTGGAGCGACAGTGTTGCTTCACTATGAACGGTTCCTTAGCACCGTATACTCGTCACACAATCGGGTCTAGAAACCAGTCACCTATTCTTACGTGTCGCTTATGTTGACATGCAACCCGCACAGGTAGGGCGAGCCCTCGCCGATCACCACGGGGACGGCTTCGACGAGGGGCGTCAGGACATGGGGGTTTGTCCCAGCACCTATGAATTAAAGACAGAAATTACGTCACGTCTACTACGTACTGGGGTCACGAGCAAAAACAGGGGAGGTGGGGTTCACTGTTTAACCATGTAGGTAAATGGAACATTCATGGGAAAATTAAAATGAACACAAATGCTGCACGAAACGTTTTTTAAACATTTAGCTATTGCCAGATAACATTACTGAAACAGTGGACTATGTGATCATGCAATTTTTACTTTCTTACACACAGTTTGGCATATCGGCCTCGGTTGGCCTCGATTATTGCGGTCTCTAAAATTTCCGTCAACATTAGGTCCTAAGTTTTCGGTCTTCCACTAGAATTTTCACAAGTTCCGTAGGGCCCGAGCACAACTGGTACATAAAGTGCAATAAATGGTCTTCAGATGCTGTAACATTGCTTTTACCGCTGTTCTTGGAAGATGGTATGTCGAGTCCCAGCAGAGGGCAATGGTGAACGAATGTTCAAATGTCCACATTCACGTTTCTAGGTTTGATTGTTCATATAATATCCCAAAATCAATGCAATATATTTTTAACTTCAGCTACACAATGGACTTACCTGTGCGCTGGTCGTGCTTCTTGTACAAAGTCTAAAATTTTCTGGTCTTTTTTAAAAGGTTTTTTCAGCAGTGCTGCAACTGGTCTGGAGTGCGTAAATAGCCCTGGTTCTGGAAATGTTGTCCCAGGCACTTACAGTGATGTGATTGGTCCGAGTCATTTTGGAGCAGCTCTTGGAGCAGCCGAAAGTCAATTTTGGAGCAGCAAAAATAACTTTTGTAGCACCATTTTTATTCATACCGATGCAGACATTATGTTAAGATTAATGTGTCGGCGCGTCGAACTAAAAGGCGATGTCTACATTGACTTCTCAGTTACGTGCAACTTTTAGTTGGCATCAACTGAACAGCAGGAGTGAAGGCCGGTTCAGACACTTGCGTTTGAGTGCGTTTGACTGCGTTGCGGCGAGAACCGAAAGCGAGTCACCGGCACATCTGTGCTTCGTATGAAGCGTGAAATCCAATTCAAGGAATCTTCTTGGCACGCGATATAAGCAGCAGGGATATCCTGGTGTCTCGCTGCCGCAACGCAGTCAAACGCAGTCAAACGCAACTGTGTGAACCGGGTTTGAGTCCCTCAAACACAAAACTAGCGTTTAGTTGCGTGGAGAAGTACCAGACAGGGTGAGGATACAGGGTGAGTGAAGAAGGACAGCCCAAACTGCTGCGAATGGTTATTTTAGGTACTGAATCTCACTGAAATGATGCAATAATATAGAGCCCATAAATTAATAGTTCCTTCGAGCTCTAAAGGTTTTAAGAAAACAGCAATTTATAATTCAAATAAAAAACAAAGCACTTATCACTTGATTATGAACGTCAATTACATTTTATCTCTAGAACTTCATAACAAAAACGGCATGTCAACAAAACTAAAAAGCAATACCGCCGAACTCATTAATGTTGTTCCCAAGCTTCCATCTACTGCTCCTGCCAAGTTAGTACTCACATCTATATAAAAGTGATAGCTAAACAAATGAGTTGGAATAAATAAATAAACATACGAAAAAGCGCATATAAATGTTCTTGCAATGCCGAAGTATCCTCGCTAACTCTCGATATGGAAAAAGGTACCGCCAGGATATCGTAGTCTATCATACATACGAGCCAAAGTTGTATTCAAGAATTGTGTCGCGTCTTGCTCTGGAGGAGTGCTTTCCCCTTAGCACGGTTGCGCGCTGCGGCGAAGCAAGACACGCCAAATCGCGATGCCAAGCACTGCGGTTTTCGCTTCTCTGCAGTACACCAGTGCGCGAGTAGACGCGCCCACAACGAGACTAACTAATCCTCCAGCAGAACAGACGACGAACATGAGAATTATTGCGAAACTTCCGAGTGCTGTCAGTTTTTCATACGAAATGCGATCGAATAGTACGTTATTTGAGACGATGAGAAACCTTCTGAGAATTTGCATAAGCATATCGTAACGGTCCGGCCGAGCAGCGAGGCCTGAGCTATAATATTTCCAGTGTCATTAAAGTGAAATTAAGTTTTGGCGCAACGTTAGCGCAAATTCCTCATTTTGGTAAAATGTAGCAGGATGTAGCAGGGTAAGCACTTTGACGCAGTTTGGCGCAAATGGCGCAGCAATCACATCACTGCACTTATCCACGGGGGGGGGGGGGGAAGAGGGGTCCCATGGGGCCTGCCCCCCCTCGCCCCCGCGTAGCTCTGCTCCCCGAGCACGCTGGCCGTCGTACAGATCCCGTCGTTACTTTGGCACGTGATACCCCCCCCCCCCCCTCCTCTCGCCGTCGCGCAGCCGCTTAACTCAGCTGATCGCAGCAATACGTCGGGCGGTGGGCGAGCTAGTGTCAACTCCGATTGTAGACTCTATGATGAAATGTCCCTTTCCTGACACGAGGATGATGCATCTTCGTAAAAGGAAATGTTCCCAAGTGTGACGGAGCAGCCGTATACAAGCCATTTTGTCGGATGCTAGGTACTATTTTACTCCGGCGTCCCTACTCTGCCGGTCACGGGACCTACAATTCTCCCGTTGTAGGGAAATGCAGACATATCTTAACCGCGGTTATAGATTTCACCAGCTTTGAACAAACGGGCCCTGTTGTCAGACGCTGCACGACGCGCCGGCGGTAATGCTGACGCGAGCTAGACGGCTCCGCAATGATTCACTAGTGATGACGTCGGAGGAGGAAGGGAACAGGCCTTGTCTTTCAGGCGCTACATGTCCAATTCCCACCTCTGCCCGTTTCGATCTGGATGAGCATTACACCGGCGGGTGGTCGTGTATCGCTCTGCAGAATGCACGTTAAAGACCCCAGCCTACAGGATAGTGGTATACTGCACTGACTAAATATCTCGCAACAGGGACACCAGGCGGCCACTGAGGTTGACTAACCTCTCACTGCCTAAACAGACACAAATAGCAATTATGTTTCGCCAATTAAAGGGGATCGAAGTTTCGAAAGCGCGCTGTCGAGTCGCTCCACAGATCGATGCGTCAAAGCGAGCTGACGTCGTACACGTCTGACGGGTTACCGCGGAGGGCAGGTGTCTCGGTGGCAGCCCGGCGCGTGCGGGCGCATGCCGTGCACGTGCGCGCGACTTGCTTCCCGAGCACGTGTACCACGCTTGGCGGGCGCTCGGGCGCCGCACGCGCCAAGAGGGGGGCGGGGACGGCCGCCCAATTCGACACGGCTTGGCGCCCCCTTCGCCGCTGCAGGCGCGAGGCATGCGTGACGGGGACCGAAATCAGGCCTCGTTCACGGGGTCCCGGCTGCGGGGACGTAGGGGACAAGAACTCGTGTTGTATTTTTTTTTCTCGACATTAGCGGGCATTTGACGAATGGTCGATTCCATAGCTACGGGAGTGTAGAGGCCCACTCACACAGGAGTGTTTGCTTGCGGTTTCTTACGTTACGTTATGATACGATCCCGAGCCATCGGGTCATCCCAGCAAAACGTAAAATAACGAAACTCTGTGAACAACCGCCTCTATGCATAGAGCAAGTTGGTCTGTTCCTTGAGCAGGGGTTGCGGTGACGTCAGCACGCCGAGCTTTGATTGGCTCTAACTGAAAGGATAGTGAGTTCTCAAGGCAGCTAGCATTGAGGTCTACCCACTATCCCTCCATTAGAGCCAATCAGAGCTCGGCGCTCTGACGTCGGTGCAGCCCCTGCGCAAGAAGCAGAGAAACTTGCGCTCCGCATATATTTTCATGGAACGTTGTCCGACTTGGACGGCGTGAACTCAACAACTGGGCCCGAGCTCGATGCAGAGTCCCTCGACGCATTGGGTGGACGCGAGGCCCAGCTGAGCGCTGATGCTGCACTCGAGTCCAATCTGTGTCTGTGCTCAATCTAACTGTGATGATGTGGAAGTGCCTGAGAGAACGGGCTTTGATTATACTAGGTGGTTGGTTGTTACCCGCGATACGTACCTCTGCAAAACGACTCTTTAAATGCACTACTTCCAAACATTCCTGCATGCAACACTGTGCGCGTTGCATTATCGTACAACTGCGGCCACGAGAGAGGAGTGGCATGGTTTCGGTTTCAATCGTCCCGTTTAGAAGTAGTGCATCTCAGAACAGCATGAAAAGAAAGTAAGCTCTCGCTTAGATTGCACCCCTTCACCTTCGTGAGAGCTTCCTGTGCAACACGAACCTCCAACGGTCGTAAATACCTGCCTATTGTTGAGGGAGGAGTAGGAGTCCGATCGGCCGAGTCCCATACATTTCTGGCGGCTTCGCTATACCACTCCGGAGTGAACCGTGTCCTTCCGGGCCAACGGATAATTTAAGGAGCCCATTGAGGAAATAGAACAGGATGACCGGATCTGTATACTTCTTATTCCACGTGTGTCTTCGTGGTCCTGTTTTCATGCGCGCAAACTCTGGCGCGTCGGGAACCCCCAAAAGAAACGTGTTCCAGCGTTTTATCCGTATTGGTAAGCCACACCTACGTCTTAATATAAATGTAAGGAGAGTCACATAATTCAAAATGCGATCATCGGATTTGATTGTAACGGTATGCCGTGAAGTGAAGTTGGCAAATCGAAACCGAAACTGTGGACAAGGTGTTCCCAAGATGCTTTGCAGGGCCCTATACGCCGTTAGGATCGTTTCGACTTTGCGAGAGGTCTAGCGTTGTCCACGCTTCGTACGAATCATAGATCTCCCTGTGGTTCGCGGTCCTCACTTGACGCAATCAGACGTAAGCTCCCGTAACATAACGTTACGTAAGCAAATGGTGTACTGTGCAAACTGGCCTTGGCTACCTTGTGAAGCATACTAGTAAAACTACCGACGAAGGCGGTCGAGGTTTTCTTGTGTCCTTTTTCGTGCCCTTTACTTTGAGCACAGTGCGTTTTTAGTCTGTGCCATGAAAAGAAACTATTTCTTTTATATATTATATATATATATATATATATATATATATATATATATATATATATATATATATATATATATATATATAGGGTTGTTGCAAGGTTATCGGCTCTTTGGCAACGGGGTACTCCAAATGTAGTACTCCGAGTGTTGTCACTGCACGCATCACTCGACAGACGGTGTGAGTTGAGGGTACTCCTATCTTCGATTTGTTTCGTTCATTTTTAAATAAAAGCTATAGCCCACACTATTTAAACAAAGTGTTATTGTTCTTTACTTTATAGCTGAGATGGAACAACTGTCGCAAAATAATTGGCCAAAGTCCCCAAATCGTTCCGCCGTCCCTTTAAACTTTGGGTCTTCGGAGAATAACCTCGGCGGGCGGCATCGAAATAAGACGGCGCGAATGAATCGAGACGTGCCTTGGGGACCCGCCTATGCGGTCGTCGAGGGCGTCGGCGGGCTGTGCGCCCTGGCCGCGCGTCGGTGCCGCGACCCGCCTCAGTGCCACTTTCCCCAATCACGGCGGCGCACTGCGGCAAAGGAGCCTTTTCAGGTGCGCCCGCGACGATCACTTCGCCGCCAGGCACCCTCTTCGCTTCTTCCCCCGGGCGTCGAGGGGAGAGGAGGCAGCACGCGCTCACCCGACAGTCGGCGCAGGCAGTTGGCGACACCACTTTTCGTTATTCTTTACGCAGCATGTTGGGCTAGGGTTTCGTAAAAAGAGTCCCCGAAAAGCGTAATGGAAGCGGGTAACGGAAATATGTAATGGAGATGTAACGGAAGCATGTAACAGAAATGTGTAACGGAACAATAAAACGCAAGTCCGTAACGCGTCTAACAAAAACAGTAGGGGAAGACTGTAACGCCCCGGTACAGAATTTAAATTTCTGCTAAATTAAGTAAGATGGAATTTGTATATGAGTGAACACCAGTTAAGCTTTTCCCCCTAAACTGGTGCATAAAAACGACGGTCCAATTAAAATCCTAATCAGTTATTAATCTCGAAACACCCTGCACATTCTCTGACCCTC
This sequence comes from Ixodes ricinus, assembly GCA_037355805.1. Classification (NCBI taxonomy): domain Eukaryota; kingdom Metazoa; phylum Arthropoda; class Arachnida; order Ixodida; family Ixodidae; genus Ixodes; species Ixodes ricinus. Next base: position 11,291 of record JAZHYW010003839.1, on the reverse strand, counting down.
GACTTAATCCCTAAGAATAAGATAAAACAATTCTTTTTTTTTTAGATTTCATTATTTTGTTGTTTAGGGCATCTGCGCTTCTCTGAGTGCCTTTGATAACCATGACAAAACCCTCGAGAATGCGGGTAAAAACGATGCATACACTAGAAGGTCGAAAACGCACCTTAATATTCACCAGCTCGTTTGCGCCCTTCCATTTAGTGCCTTGGGTAGTCTGTACTATATGTTGCAGGAGAGCTGCGCTAATGTAAGGGGATTTTTACATCATCGCAAAAGCAGCAAACGCCTCGGATAAGTTGGTATACCTGGCCTCGTCTGAAACAAAGTTGGCACTGGCCGACGTCGTTCACCTTCGCCCATGCAGACATAGAAAAAGCGTTATCTCTGCTTTTCTTGCATTCAGTCGGAAGTAACGAATTTAAATAATAAAAGAATAATATATCAGTGTAGTCTTATTTTGAATTTAGCCTTATTTTTCAACGATCTGATACATTTTACTGTCGCGGATTTGGTTCAAACCAGATTGAAGCGCGCGTCGATCAAGCATTTGTGCGAAGTGATCGACAATGAATACGTTGGGCCATGCTTTGTCCTCGGGCTTAATATAAAACGGAGCTGCCCCTTAGTTGTCAAATGACGCTGTCCCATTTTCACTCGCATTGGTTCACCAACTTTTCCGGTCATTCCCACGACAAGGGGAGTCACGTAAACAGCTTCTAAACGAGCTACACTCTTAAATAACAGCTTACGACACTTAACCTTCATTCTTGTACTCTGAATAAGACTGGCAGCACGGAACACGACCAGTCAAGATGTAAGGCGAAATCGTAAAGATAAAGTACTCCTTAACTTCCCTACTCTCAGTGGATTTGGTCACACAGGACTGTGGTACATAAAAATCGTCTAACGAACCAAAGATACACGTGAAAAGTTTGCAATCACGAAGAGGTCACCAGCGGGCAAAAGAAGTACGAGACAATTGTCTGAAAAGTAATCGGAGTAGCGAAATAAGGAACGCAAGTCTGCCGAAAGAGCCAACTTTTTCGTGTTTCTCGCCATCCACGCTTTTTCATTCCTCGAAGGAAGTCGGATGCCAACTAGAATTGTCTCGACAAAAATAACGTATTTAGATGTTATCTTGTATCTTTAGTTATCAAAGGCAGCTTAAAACGCTAATCCTAATAAACTGTACCCTAAAAAAAAAAAAACTTCCGCGGATTTATATATATATTTTTAAAGTACCCGTTTACCGAAAATGTTGACCGTAAAAGGAAAAAAAAAGTCTCAATATTAACCTCTTCAGACTCATTTGAGCGATCCTGAAGTGTGATCGACGCGTAAAGAAATAAACATGCATGTTTTTGAATGATTTCGTACTGAAGATCGGTATCGCGACGTAAAATACCGCGCTGAACTTTTTCATTTTTCTTTTCCAAGGAAAATATTTTGCCTTTACTTTTGTGTCCTGGTCAGCCACTTAAACGAGAGTTTTTGGAGAGTTCAGTGTCCTTTGAGGAGTTTTGGACCGCATGAAGAGGCGCCGATAACCATTGTATGAAAATGATGGCCCAGCCATCATTTTCCATTTTTGGTTGGGTGACCTACCTAGGGCTTTTCTGCAGAAGAAACAAAACGGTGGCATAGTCTTTTTCAGCGTATAGGGTATTTGTATTTTAAACTTTTTGGAAGACAATAACTAAAACAAGTTTTTTTATATATAAAGACAAAACCGTAGCATTCTAAGGCTATTAATTAGAGTGTAGGTCTGCTAGAACCAGTGCTCTTAGACGCGTTCCACGGGACCCATCACGCAAGTGAAGCTCCTCTCTATACCAATTTCTATGAGATAATTTCGATACTCGTGCAGAAATATTTGGCTAGTATGCTAATCTGAGCGGGTAGATTTACATTTACGTTAGTGGTTGCGCCTCTCCTCGGTCTGATAGGAACCAGAGTCCGGAGGGTTGATCCGCAGTTTCTACGACTTCCCATAGTTCCCACAACGCGTAGCATTGACGATGCACAACGGCGGACTTCGTTAATTGTAACGTGTCAACAGGAACATAGCTGGTTCATACTGGAAGCGCCAAGACACTGCGGGTGATTGGTATGACGAAAAGTGCCCTTTCATACTGCAGCACACCCTCACCTCTCCCCCGGTGTTTACGAGAACACTATTTGGCGATGCCACGTAGGCGTTTACCTTTTGCGAGCTAAAGAAAATAAAGTCTTAGAAAAGTTTCATGTTTGGTGCTTAAAGCCCGGGTCACACTGCTCATACATCATACAAAAAGACAGTCTGCAAACACGAATCACCGCAATGTCCGTGGTTCGAATTCCGCGTACCAAGTTTCCTCCTTGACCTCGTTGCCATGCGGCATTCGAAGCACGGATCTCGGGGTGACTCACGTTCGAATTTGAATGCAGACTGTCTGTTGTATGATGGATAAGTATCTGTGACCCCAGCTTCATACCTCTAGCACGTGTTTCCTCGTTTAAAGTAAGGCAAATAAGAAACGGTATATGTTCAGATATCTTGAGGTTGGTGTGCCATATAATATGGCAGCAATAGTTTTCAGCTGGAGGTGCGAAATTTAGCCAGTGCATATATGACTGTTCGCAGGGGTCCTTAACGTGTGTCATGCCGTAATAAAGTACAGGTGTTCCTTTCTTAGGTTGTATTTGGCAAGGTGTCCCAATATTTTTAATCTCAGGCTAATACCACTGGGTTCATGTTTGTGTTGGCCACCACACATGACGTAAAAGTGACACGTGTAACAATTAAAGTGGTTATAGAGGCCATCAACTAAAGACACGCGCTTTTGTTTACCACTCGCATATGGTGAGTCATAAGACCCAAAGGACAAAGAACTATTGACGAGCGCCACAAAGGCGCGAAGCTCAGTCAAGCGAAGACCTCCATAAAGCGTAAAGTTCTTATTTTCCTAATACTGTATTTATGAAGGAAGATAAATATGCGCTCTATAACACATCTTGTAGCTCACTCCCTAAAAAAACAGCAAGAAATGAAGAAAACTAACAAAAACGCACCAGCTGAGTAATACGTTTTATTGGTAAATAAGACAAGAGAGGAGAAGAAACTGCCGCTTGCTTTCGGCGGTACTGATGCGTTGAGTCACCCCTTCTGATGGGAATTGACACTGAACCAGTTAACTTGTTAGCTGCTAGTCCGATTTCCGCTACGACTCTTCCCGCTCTTTGCACATTGTTCGTAGGAAGTCCACGCGCGCGACATAGAGAGAACATGGGCATAAATAACCGCGGTGCGTTATTAATAGGAAAAACAGCGCCACTTCGCGGACAAAACAAACACGTGTGATCCATGATGGTACGCGTTGCTTACGAGCCTTTCGCAACTGACCGAAGGATGGTGCACATAATGGATTGAGCAATCCATTCCAATCGTACTACGCTTCCCTTCAACCCGTTGTTCGGTCAGATTAACCGCCCGGGCCTAAAAGGTTCCCCTTTTTTTCTCGTGGAGGGTGACTCGGTGACATCTGTACGGGTGTCTTCCCTGACCGGGTGGGATAAAGAATAGTACAAAAAAAAAGGAGTCTATTAAGAAAAGAATCGAGAGCAATTGAAAGACTGAGGCGGGTCAAGTGCTCTTAATTAATCTCCACTCCGCGGTGGGGAGCCGCTCCCACGGTTCTTCCGGTCCCCATGGCGGTTAAGAAATATACGACTGGGCTGTGACGGGGCCGCATGCGTCTCCCCCGTGGATTTGATATTCGTACGCTTTCGCCGGAGACGTCGCACCTCGATGAAGACATACGAATGTTCGTGGTGCGTAGATGCCTCCTCGTTTGCGCCGGGGCTAGTTAACAATCTGGTTGTGGCAGGACATACTTATGTGGCCGATTGCTCGCTCTTATTTTGTACTCGTGCTACGTAGGCACACACTAAACATTGTATTTCAAAGTTTAATACTAAACGATAAAACCCGTATGGACTATGGCTTCGCGTCAGGACATCTCTATATACAATTTGGGGACATTTATAGTTTTGTTCTTAGCGCCTCATCCACCTATTGTATGTTAATTCTTTTCACTAGGTAATTAAGCACGTCGAACTTCAAACGTAAACCTAGAGTTTTGATATTGTCTCAGACAGGGTGCGTTCGTCTATGCATCGCATCGTTGGCTATAACTATAGTAGACATCTGCGTGCATCAGTTCATTTTCCGCGGTCCCGCTCGTGCCTGTTAGTGCGGGTCAGCTCGTGCGCGTTTGTTTATGCGAATGTATGGGAACGCATTGCGCTCGTTTGTTTCGGCGCGATACATAAGTGACGTGCACGCCAACTGCAGTCATACGCGTGTACCCTACGCAAAATCCAGGTATAACTTTTTGCTATCCGGATTATGGAACCGGAAATCTATCTGGATTCTATCTGGACTCTATTTAGATTGTAGTTTTCAGAAATATTTCCCTTTGTCTGCAATCTGGATTTTTGATTTCGAAACAATTTCCGGTTCCATAATCGGGATGAGTGAAAAGTTATATCGAAATTTTCAGTAAGGTGTTCTCACAATTAACGGTCTGTAATTCCTCGGTACGTTAGTAGAGGTGGCGCTGAGAAGTGTCACCTCTTCAAAATTGAGCCAAGCTTTGTTTTGATATCAAGGAAAATATTTTGTCTTACTGCAGTGAAAACGTTTCATAGTCATACAAACCATTACTGTGTGTTATTGATGGCGGAGAAGCAATGATGTCGTAATTGCAATACGGTAAACCCTGCAGGTGCAGTTTGCTGGTGATGCGGGCATAAAAAAGTGCATAAAAAAAGACCTCCGCTGTCAAATATTTTGTTATACGTTGTCAAGGCTTGCCTATTCGTGGCAAGAAGCTCGCTAGGAGCGCTTCTGTTTTCCTCACTATGTGTAGTGCACGTGCTAACCTGCGGTTATGTTTTAATCTTCATAGTGCATAGAAGCTTGGCATTGCACGTGCTTGCACCAGCAGAGGAAGCTGAAGCATCCTCACTCTGGGATGGGAAAAAATTGCACCAGGCGGGGATACTCGTACATTTCGTCGCGAATAGTTTCAAAGATGGTTGCATCTCAGCACTGCTGCGTCTCGTCTCGCGTCTCATTCGCACGCACTTTTGTGCGAAAAAGACACCAAACGAAGCGACGACGTTTGCGGAAGTGTATTTGACAGTGTTAAAGCACTGTGGAAGCTGCGCTATCTTTGACAGCGCAGCACAATATAGTCGACGCCGTGTAGCGTTACAGACAAATGGCTTTCATAAGTTCGTCCTCGCTTCGATTTTTCAATGTCCAATTTTGCGCGCAGGAAGAGGGAGATGAGGCTTGAAAGTTAGGTCAAACGAATCACATTCGTGGGTTTTAGAGGCGGCATGTAAAGTTAGTTATGGGGAAGGAGGTCGTGTTAAGCGAATATTAAAGACAATATGCATGGCTTGCGTTTGCTGAGTGCAATCGGCTGGAACGCTAGGTGCTCTCTGCCCTACGACACAGTGCCACTTGTCATCGAAATCCCTGATATCCGCCGGGAGAAATAGCCACATCACTAGCGAACCGCCCCAGGGGCGGGATTTAGAGGAAGAAGGGGGGGGGGGAGGCGTTTTTGCAAAATTCTGCGTAGTGCAAATTTGGTTTTGAAAAAGAAAATGACACACACTAGCTTTTTTTTAAGAAGAACTGTTTAGTTTTCGGTTGAAATGGCAAACATGACGTCAGCAAAATAGATCTGGGCAACGCATCGCCCATGACGTCACATCCGTCCTGACGAGACATCTCTCTGCAGAGTTCCCTCCCTAGTCTGACCCATAAGTCCGCACCTGGCTTACCCAAAAATAAATATATACCTCTCTCTCCCTCTTTCTCCCTTAAAAAAACAAAAACAAAACAACAATAACATTGATGTGGTTTAAAGGCATTACAACTTTATCAGAAGGAACCTTCAGATGAGGCTTCTTCCGCATTCTCTTCGTCGTTAAAATGTGCCATTTAATCACAGCGCATATCAAGCTAAGTCACGAGTGTTTCTCGCTTTTGAAACCACTTGATGCATTCGTACAATTTTCTCGCACTCAAACTGGAGCCATCTTTTTCTGTGTCTCATCCCCGAGGAGTCGGGACAATTAGGGCACTACCAGGAAGGCCCCGGACGGGCGTCCCTTCCGCATACCCAAAAACTCTCGACGGGTGACACTAATACGCTCCCCGAGAATGCAGTTTGCAGGCGCCACTGGCTGTCGCAGAATGAGGACGGGTCCTTACCCAATTAGATCAATTAACAGAGTCCGCGGCGAAGGAACGGCTTTCATCCTTGAGGCCCCATAACACGCGTAGAGCGAAACAGCCGTGTTTAATAAGTTCTCTTTCGCTGATGCGGACTGCACGAGATGCTTTTTATTGCCTTTGCTCCGTTTGCGCGCTTCTTCTTCTTGTTGTCTTTAGAGCTGCAGCGTGTAAATCACTGAGGGCGGTATACGGTTCGAGCACACGACGCGGTCGGGAAAGAGTGAAACAGGGAGGCAGGGGGAAAGGAGAGTACCGTCTGCCAAGAGGCCGCGTCTCGTCACAAATATGGCGCCCGCCCGCCCCTCCCAGCAAGAGCGGGGGTCTGATTGCAGCCATTAGCTGTATCCTGCCTTAATAAGGCTCCCGCCGTCGTGGCGCCTTCGATGTTAAGGTTGGGGGTCCTGACGTGGCCGCTTGCCATCGCCTTTCGAGGCTGTTTTCTGAGCCCGAACGCGACGGCTGAATGTCGTCCTGGTGCTTGCGGTCTGAGGCGGGATCGAGAAGGTTGGGATTTGAATATATTAGTTACTAACCTACCTCCGGAAAGTAGAGCTAGAAATGAGACCAAAGTAAACTAATGATAAAAAGACACCAAAATTGTGTTGAAGTAGTTTGATCGCGTGAAGAAAGTAGTTCAATATCTGAATAGGGTAAATCAGGTAGTGGTGCAAAACTATCGATAGTAGTATCGATAGTATCGATAGTAGCCAGAAATTTGACTATCGATAGTAAAAAAACTATCGATTGTACTTTCGATAGTCGACTATCGAAAAACTATCGATAGTACTATCGATAGTCGACTATCGTAAAACTATCGATAGTACTATCGATAGTCGACTATCGAAAAACTATCGATAGTACTATCGACAGTCGACTATAGAAAAACTATCAATTGTACTATCGATAGTCGACTATCGTAAAACTATCGATGGTACTGTCGACGGTTTACTATCGATAGTTTTGCGACACTAGTAGTTTGCGTCGCTCCCTCCTTTCTTTTTCTCGCTTTATTTTTTCAAATAGGACACCAGCTAGCCCAAGCACTTACCATCCCAAATTTGGTTCAGCTTTCAGTGATGACGAAGGCGGGAGTTTGGGCGAAGAGAGGAGGATGGGAGCCGATCGGCGGTGCGGCAACTGTGTTCGCTCCGCACGCAAATATTACTACTCGTACAAACTCGCGCCAAACTTCGCTGCGCGCACGCAGACTGCGAAACATGCGGCGCCAGCCTCGGCGGCACTAGCTGGAACCTTCTGTAAGAGTCGTCGTCCTTTCTTCCGCGAACAAACAGAAGAAGAAAGACAAAAGTACCCCACTGTTTCAAACCCAAACTATGCGGTAGCCCGCTGAATCTGGCTGAACCTCGAAAACAAGCAGGCAAAAAGGGACCCGCTGCCTGCGTTCGAGGTTCTTGCGTTCTGTTGGTGTGGTCGGTGTGGTGTCATGTCGATAGTGGTGCAAAACTATCGATAGTACTATCGATAGTAATGATAGCCGCGAGAAATCTGACTATCAATAGTAAAAAAATATTGATAGTACTATTGACAGTCGACTGTCGAAAAGCTATCGATAGTACTATCGATAGTCGACTATCGAAAAACTATCGATAGTACTATCGATAGTCGACTATAAAAAAACTATCGATAGTCACTATCAGATAGTCGACATATCGATAGATTTGCGCCACTATCGATTGTTTTCGAAAACTATCGATAGTATCGATAGTCAATTTATCGATAGTTTTGCATCACTAAAAGCAGGTCAAAATGAGTCGCAAAAACAATTTAATGGTAACTTTTATTTTTGCTTATATATTTAGAAAGTTACACCATGGGAATATTCTTAGATGTCTTGACTCGATGCTTAGTAAATAATACTTTACTAGAGCAAGCGAAACATTAAACAAAACTACACTATCTGAAAGTCACACAATGTCTTGTTTTGTCGCACCTCGTGGGGAAAAAAGCGAGCAATCGCCTTTGAAGCCCATCCTTTGGTACGCCAGGAAGTGCGGCAAAAGTGCGAAGGGAGTCACGCTGTTGCTTGAGACTTTCAAGAGCATTGTTCGTGTCACTTTCCCTGCTAGCAAGTGATCGAAAACGGGTCCTAGAGTGCATCTGAAGGCAAGGAAAGGGCATATCAACAGAAAGTGCAAGAAAGAGAACGCGCGATGACGAGCCATGCAAGGGGCCCCGTGATTGGTCAAGGTCGAGGGAAGTACAGCACGTGTCTCATCTGGGGAGTAAACAAAGGCACGGGTACGCGAAAGCAGGCGTGCATTTGACTCCGGGAGTAATCGGTCTGGCCGATTTCGCCTGCGCAGTGAATGTTTCAAAGCCGCGGCAGCAGTAGAACAGGAGGAAAACGCGTCTGACGTCCCATCTGGCCAGCGCCCGAGTTGTTGGAGTGGTCACCAGCGTTCTCGGAGTTCCCCGACGCCTACCGTGGCACCGTCTCCTGCCGTCGTTGCATCGGCAGAAATGCGATCTAGATTAAGGAGACAAATTTATTCAACCTGTTCGAACATAGGCATTTGAATCACGAACAAAATGCCTACAAAGCTTATCGATGAATAAAATTAATATGGGCAGCCCGCTCACATTAATTTTATTCTGTAAACACGTTGTCTCTGTTTCCCTCGTTTTTTTTTTCTTATTGCATTCCCATTATGCCCGAAATTTGTCTGGTCTTCTCTCGGCACTCAGACAACGTTATTTCTGAAGACATTTTGAGAGAACAGTTTTTGAGCCCGCTCGAGCTGGGCAAGTCTACGCTGCCTCCGCGAGAGACAGGGCACACGGCACCACAAAGGTGAACGGCGCGGATTTCTTCCGCTAAGAAAATTTGGTTTTGTTTCCAGAGAACTGGTGAACGAGCCTTTAGAGTAACGGCAATCATGGGCCTACTTCCGAAACTCTTTGAATACAACACTGCGCGCGTTGCATAGTAGGACCCGGAGTTGGCAATGGAGAGGAGTGGCATAGTTTCGGTTTTCGTCGCCTCGTTGAAAGTGAATCTCACCACAACGTGGAAATATAATCGGCGACCACTTGCCCTGTACCCATTTGTTCTTGAGAGTCCACCTTGTAACGCATCCGGCGCCCTTAGTAAGGGCCTCCCTATAGGCCTAGCGAGAGTATGAATATGAACTGCCGTGTCCCACACTTAACTATTGGTTCGTTGTTCTGGGGCAGGGGCGCGGCGCGTCCCTCAAACGGCCATGTTGCTGGCTGCACCATCTACGTGGCGCTGCTGCAACGCTCGACTTTGCGTGCCATGTTCAGAATCATATCCTGTAGATGGGCATTAACCGACGCCTAAGAAAAAGAAAAAAGGAAAACAAATGCTGGCACGTATTTAGCGGTCTATTAAACATTCTTTTAGCTTTCTTTGCCGCTGCTCGCTACCAAAGGAGGACGTGTGTTTCACTCAACGGTGATTTTCCACTACACCATCGCCGGTAGAAGCACACCCTGAACGTGCTCGCTGTATGAGCGCGTAGCGAGCTGACACACTGAAAGCTTGGGCTCGCTCTTGCCAACCTCTGCTACGCTGGCACGTATAATGGAACGGGCGAAAAACTTCAGTGAGGCGTAACCGCTGGTGATTTGAACGCGGCAAAAATATTATGTTCCCTCGCCTGGGCGCTGCTCCGAGCTTGAGAACACGGGCCTATACTTCGTTTCAGCTTGAGTCAGACGCAAAGCCTTACGCAACGATGCTACAAGCGCCAGCTCGGGCGCTGCTTGTCCCTACCGCGCTCGTGCAATGCAAAAGCCTCTTCAAGGCCACTGTACTCAGCAGCAGCATCGGCGTCTGGACCCAGGGTGAAGCAGAGTATAGCGGCAGCTAGACTCCACGACCAAAGGCGTCGTCTACAGCGGATCCTTCATGGCGTGGATTTGAAAGCACGCACTTCAGTCCACGTATCAAATTCGCTCTAAGCGAATCAAGATTTAATTTCTTGGTTTCGCAGACACGAACCATTCAAACAAGAGCCAAAACTGCATCATTGAGACGCTCGTCGTCTCTGAGCGTTTTCTATGCTAAATAAACTAGCGCATTAAAAAAAGAGTGCAAGCTCAGGAAGTGATACCTTGTGGTCAGTCCACCATCGGTGACAGCAGACGCTCAAGAACGGCAAGCACCATGATGATACAACACGGCCAGTCTGATTGACTCATCAGGTCGTAGCGCCAGGTCGTCAGCACCAGAAGGGTTATGACGATTTTTTCGCTGTTCCATCTACGAATCATTCCCAGTGTAATGCTCAATTAACGGCTGTTTGTTGTTATTTTACTAGGCAATAACAGTTACCCATAATTAAATGTTGACATGGTTCTTCTCTCAACTCCAGAGCCAGAACAATTGCCGCGTGGACCGGTGCCTTTTTCTATGCCGTCAACGCTAATCATAGCCAGGCGCTGAGGTTGTCAAGTAGAAAAACGCGTGCTGAACTCCAGGCATTGTTAGAGTTCGGATATTGTCATCACCGCGTTGGTTGCGCGAGCCATTACCCGAGTGTCCGCCGGGTGTTCACTGTTACGAGCGAGTCAGAGTGCTCACACCAACTCCTCACTGTTCTGATCATGGGCCGCGCTGGGCGCTGTCGTCAGACGGGTGGTTCAATCCAATGATGTTTCGATTGTGCTCAATTACATCGTCAAAGCTTTCCGGGCGCTACAGAAAATGATCCCCCTTTATTTTCAGGCTTAACCGCGACAAAGAAGACGCCTCGGTTGTCGCATGTGAAAAAAGGCCAAAGTTACTCCAGTGCATTGCAGCACAACCAGCGTAGGCAAACTGACTGGTGGTTAATTACAGCGCGAGCTTTGCGCCCGCAATTTTACCTATTATTGAAGAAGAAGAAGTAATCAACCAGACGTAGCGAAGAGTTCGACGGCAAAGAAAACGACGCGTGTTCCCTTAGAACAAGTTGAGTAGCCGTTGGTGGCAGATAAGTGCTTCGAAATGGTGAGTTTACCGTCCGTTTTT